>APFE031583978.1:7780-50823 GCA_000404065.3 Pinus taeda
AAAATTAAACAACATGAACTAATGGAGAAAAAAAGGCAAAGTAGGGATCAGGGATGATGCTCAATATTGATCCCAAAGTTTGGAAACCTCACTCTGCTTTTTGTTTTATTTTATTTTTCAAACAAATACAACAATGTATATTTTATATGAGAAACATACCTACATTTGCAATAATATTAACATTGACCATATTACTAGCCCAAGTCAAACTTGAATGGCGAGGATGCCATTCCTTCCCCCAAACTAGGCAATTGAAAATAAATTCTACATATATATAATTTTATTAATTTCAATATTTTATTTGTTATTGTTTTTTCATTTTTTTTTGTTTTAATTTTGATATATTTCATTTTCTTGTAATTTTATTTATTTTGCCTTTTTTTGGCCCTTTTTATTATAGATATGCAATTTAAAAAAGAAAATAAATTGTTTCTAAAAGTTTGTTAATTAAAAATGTTTTATTTTTTGCCTTTTTTAATGGTATTTTTTATTTTTCATTTTGTAGAGAGGATTGTATTAGCATTAGAAACTGAAATTGAGATAGTGAGATGTAGGTAGTAAGGAAAATACCTCATTGGGGAGTCGTAACTATATCAAAAAATACACTCACATTAAAGAGGAGAGGGAGGGATACCTAATTTTTGACATAAACGGAATTAAATTTACTAAGGTTTATAAACTGGCCTAAGTGGCCTTGTACATAAGCATCTGTTAAAAAGAAAGGAAAAAAATACATAACTAACACCATATCACATCTAAGTCGAAGGATCTATATCTGATACTGCAACATAGATGAGTGGTTTTGGGTCCTCTAAACTACATCTCGCCGCTGGAGGAATGTTTGGGTGTTGTTCAATCATGTCCATTCTACAATCCATATCCCTTAGGTGCTTGTGCATGTGTTCAAGAGAGTACAAAATATCCATTTGATTCTCATGTCGATCCAAGATACTTTGTCGCAGTAGAAACTTCATCTACCAATAAAGGTCCATAATTTGCATGTATTGGTTGAATAATCTCCTTGTGTACCTTGTATTTAGTATATAATCATCCCATTTCATCAAAACCTCCATGTTGGAAAGAGTAATCCTATCAAACGATACTTGCCCCTCAAATTGAGTGAGTTCCTTCTAAACATTAGCTATTGTAATCTCTCAATATCATGTGGAAGATTCTTCTAGCTTGTGGTGCATGTGGGTGTGATCTCTTTAGGCTTTTTCTTGGTAGTAAGTGGCCACTCCTCTAACGTGGGCTCATTAGCATGGCATGGGGAGTAGACCCACTAGAAGAAAGAATTCAAAAGGTGACCAAGCTTGGTTGAGGTTCCTAGAGGAGTAGAGGTGAAGCTCCAAAAACTGCTACCAAAAGGAGAGACTCTAAAGAACCCTAGGATAATCAATAAAGAATTTTGGGTGATAAGAAACCTAGGAGATGGAAAAGCAATAAAAGAACCCACAAACCAAAAATTCCCTACCTAAAACAAGCTGGAAACTTTGCTAATAAACCACTGAGATAACAATCACCTCAGAAATGGAAGGCCTACATATTTAAAAGGAAATAACATTGCAAAAAGGGGGAGAAAGGAAAGAGCGTAAAGCTCATAGATAAACCAAGGTAAAGGGATGAAGTCACCCCTCAACGACTTGCTAGAAGAGAGAAAAGGAAAGCCATTCTAGGAATAACAAGGAGAGGAGTGCATAAAGGGAAAAAGGAATCATGACTAACCTCACCTAGATACCACAATGATCATGCTATATAGATTCAAAAATAACTAAAATAATATAATTTAAATAAAGAAAAAATTAATACCATGTAGTAGCTAAAGCCACAGAACATGGATGAGAACACCAATCACTACCTTATGGAATTCTAGATAGGGAATTATTAGCTCTACACTAAAACACCCTTTGTGACTAATACCTACACCTTGCCCATTTTCCCTTGTAACCAACAATACTGGCTTTTCCTCCACAAACTTCTTCTCTCTACTTATGGTTTGGGAGTTTACATTGCATAACCATGAGTTTAACAACCTGAGTAGGCTAATAACCACCTTTCCCATCACATGAATGAACCGCTTGATCCCCCCACCCACTGTCTATCATCATCTCCTTGTAATATCATTTAATTACCTTTTAAAACTCATTTGATGTTGCATTTAACATCGTCAAGGGTGGGTCTCCATGTCCCCTAGATCATTTGCTAGGTGGGGGGGTTTTTTTTTAAAAGCCCCCAAACATTCACTCCCAACCCCCACACCTCAATAGTCACCCCATCCAAGTCTAAGAAGTCCGTTTGAGATAACTACCAACAAGTAACCTTCAAAGATGAATCCAGTAGGAGTTTCCAAGTCAATGGTGGTTATGAAGAGGGTTATAAGAAGCCTTCATTTACTAGCAAGTTTATAATCTTGTTCCCAGATCTTTAAGAATGTATGAGAATTAGATCAACAATACAAGAGATAAGGGAGGAAACTTGTTCCATGAGGGATCCTAATCTCTATATTGAAGAAATAATTTTAATATAGGTACCATTCTGGAGCTTCTGAACCATATTTATAATAACTTAGGAGTCACCTTCCACTAGCATTTAAGTGAAGCCTTTCACATGAGCATATTCCATACCCATACGAAGACCCATTAGTTCTGCAACATTGATACTACAAATGTCAATCATTCTTGAGTAGATGAAGAGGAGAAAACTAGCATGGTCATGAATTATTCCTCGGTGTCCCATAGGCCCTTGATTACCTTTGGATGCACCATGAAGGTTGAAATTCCAAAAAGAGGGTGAGGGGGCAGCTAATTGATAAAGCTAGAGGCTTGGATGGTGGAATGAGGGGATGCGTTTAACCCCACAAAAGGGGAGGCCAACCATCCATACAATATCCTCACTTCATTTCCTATAGTTTGTCATTCCGTAGGAGACTAATATAGGGATAAGATCGATTCATTGATTTCTCTATGGAATACCATGTGGAGTCCAAAGGGATAGACCTCCCTTTAAGAATTCTCCAATTAAATTCTTTCCACATCCCCCAAAGGATGAAACCAAATAAGAGGATCCAAATGCAATTAATAATTGGATTGGAGAATTATTGTGATTTCCACCTGACTTTAGTGTTTTAGATATTCAAAGGCTTTCTATGTTTTCTTATAAAATAGTGAAATAATTTATTCAATTATTGTCCCATAGAGAAGGTAAAATTATTGAATAAAAGTTCCAAATTTTTTTAGTGCAAAAAACGTAGGTAAGTTCACAAGGGGCCCTCATAATTCCTTTTTTGGATATTCTCCCATGTCAAAGGTTTATTATGTAACAAAAGCCAAAGGAAAATGGATATTTTTGACCACGCCTTTTATTTTTGTATTTCATCGTGTTGTAGCATCCATTGTTATTTAAGTTTTATTTTTAGTTTTATCACAAAAGGAAAGAAAAATAAAAAATATGAAAGAAAAACCAAATATTAATGGCTTTTGAAAGTGATAACCCACAAAAAGATTTGGGCCATCTGATCAACAGGCCACAGATCGAATGACAATCATGTAGTTAACTAGATTGGGGTTTATTTCAGAGATCGGATGTGATAGTGTATCAAATATAGTTTAATTCATTGAAGTCTGGGCAATCTCAGTCGTCCATCAAAAGAGACAGGATCTGATGGATATTGGGTCGGATATCGAGTCGGAAAGTAATTGAGTTCTATCTTTAAAATCGGACCCGATAAACCATTAATCGCTAGTTTTTATTTCCTATCAAGTCCATATGACGCCGATGGATATCAGGTCGGTAAGTAATTGGGTTTTGTATTTGAAATCGGACCTGGTAAATCATTAACTGGCAGTTTTATTTCCTATCGGGTCTGTATGGGAGTCAAAGGTGCGTTGAAAAGGCGGACGTAATAGTTTATGAACCAGAGTGTTAATTATTTTAAGTTTCATGGGCTCGACCATTGTCTAAAGGTCATGCAGGTTCAAGAGGCACAATCAAGCGATAGCTTGATAAGTATGTTGAGGTGTGTTGCGGGTGAGAAATGAGCATGAAGATTAATTAAATATCAATCCCCGCAGTTGACCGTGACGTTAGCATCGTTGACCGAAATGTCCAAGCAAAAACTACTATGGGGGTTCGACTTCGTTGAAGCTCTCATACATTCTTTACCCCCGCAGTGAGCTCCCAAAGCTTTCTATCCCACATCGCTCATTCCACATCTTCCACCGCTTTCATTTGTTAATTGCCCGCATCACTCACCATACCCTACCACTTCATCAACTACTCCATTAATGGATGGTAGATCAACGCAAATATACATCAGCAGAACCACAGGCTTAAGCTACATATTCAAACAACGAACATCCATCACCTTCTAATTTTCGTTACTTCCTGTTATTTTATTTTCTTGAGAATGAGGTGTCGTTTACCCTCAAATGTAATATTTTGTAATGATCTTTACTTCAAAGCAGTTTGAGGATAGTTAGGTAGTTTGACAGTTTTGGGTGGTTATTGGTTATCCTATGATGTATAAAGACGTAAGATTATAGAAAATTTGGGTTCAAATTTTGGAGAACCTAGAGACTAGGCCACTGTATTCCTAATACAACTATTGATTAATGAAAGAATCAAAAATTTTCCATACAATGTTGGGTATGATTTTGTGAGTTCTCTATTATGTGTCATAAAATCTTTTCTTCCTTTAAGTATGGTAATTAAGTTGCATGTATTTATTTTCTTATGTAAATGAAGTTAAAATCCCTTAAAATAGCACTCCTATACTTGAACTTACCACCTTTGCAATTCTTTTAAGTTACAGATAGTAGTTTTGTGTAAGAAAACATAATATATTTAACTCCTCCAAGTGTCACAGATAGTAGATTCTATGTAAAACAACATATTGTCTATGATTTCTTCAAGATTTCTTCATTCATCATTTATATTCAGCAATCAAATGGCATTCTGAGATTTTCATGTCACCTAAGTATTGAGGGTTTAAAACCAAGTCTTTCAAGTACTTCATTTGAGAATACAACATACAATTAAGTGATAAACAAGTGATAGTAATTATAAACATTAATGTCTTAAGAATAATTTCTACACAGCCAGGAAAGTGGTTTCTTAAGGTACAACATTAATTGGCTCCGTTGCCAGGGGGAGATGACAAGAACATTTTTCCCTGGGTTTTCAATATTTTCCTCCGGTTGTTCAGTGAGGGGGAAATATTTGGATGTTTTGAACAAAAGCAATAACTCTGGCTGCAAAGAGACCCCATACAAGGTTAGATACCTCACAGCAGAAAGTTCAAGCCCTTTCAAATCCTGAGAGGATAGTTTCCAAGAGGGTTGGAAGGCCTAAAACTCCACTTACACCAAGTCCTACACTTTCTACACTAGGCAAAAATTCATCACATCTTTCACATTCATCTTTTATTGACCAAGAGCCACCTTCTACATCCAATTCATTCCAAGAACCTAGCTGTCAAGAACAGTCTTCAGACTCTATTTCTTTTTCAGTATCTGCTATAGTTATTTAGCCTAAACCTATAACTACATTTCCACCTTTGTACACTCCATTCACTCCTCAGTCAGGTTCCACATTTGCTGTTAATCAAGGTTTAGTAAATTCAGGGGAAAATATGGCAGGACCTGCAATTTTGATGAATAGGTATCCACCTATTCAATTCCCACAACAGTTGAATAAAATGCCATAAGAATACTTGAAGATTATTACTCATTTCACAGGGGAGGATGAACAAACAACAGAGAATCATATATCAGTATTTTGTAATTTCGCAGAAAACCTAAATGTTGAACACATGGATGTTGTACTAAGACTTTTTATCCAATCCTTGGATGGAGAAGCAAGAAAATGGTTAAAAGGGCTTCCTAATAACACTATTCCAACATGGGATGAGATGGGGTGCCTGTTCACCCATAGATGGGGAGAAAAAAGAGACCATGGGTATTCACTCACAGAGTTTAATGATATAAAGAGGAAATCTAATGAAATTGTAGTTGAATTTGTCATAATATTTAATAAATTGTACAATAGTCTTCTAGTGGACATTAAGCGCCCTCCTGCTGGTGCAAAAATAACTTTTCCAGGGGCTTTTGAGTCAAATTTCATATTCACATTGAGGTAGAGGAGATCACCAACCCTTGATCAGATCCAAATAGATGCATTAGAGATAGAAGCAAATCTACTGGCTATAGGTAAAACACCAGATACACAACCTATCTAAGATAGGGGAAAGGCTAAAGTAGAATCCTCTCAAGATCAAATATTAGAGCATATGAATAAAGTAATTAGAAATTTTTTTAATAAATTGATTAAATTGGAATTAGAAAGTAAGAATTCTTAGAGACAATTACAGCCAAATAGAAATTTTAATCCTCAATATAGAGGACAACCTTTACAAATTTTACAGAGGAAGAGAAAATATAAAGATCGGATCCAAGCACAACTATATATAGAGGCAGATCTTGATGGAGTACCAGAGCATTCCAAGGACCATTATGACCATATTTTCACATTATATGCAGTAGATGAAGATGAAATAGATGTTGAGGGAGGAGAATATAGTGAAATAGATGTCATCTATGATGATAATGAAATTGATGAATGATGGAAGTGGTTTTATGATTTTATGCAGGCAGAACTACATAAGAAATATGACCTAAGATGAAGGAAAAGATCTAGAAGTCAAGAAGATGAAGGTGAGCGGCAAGTTCCAGCTCCCTTACAAAAGGCAACTCCACAAGAACAAGAACCACAGCCTACAAAACAATTGAATAAAGGAAAGCAGCAGTAGAATACATGTAGCAAGACTCAAATGCTTCAAGGTGAGTCTTCTCAAGACAAAATTGAAAAAATTCTTTTAGGAAAACTTGTTTCCATTCCACAAGAGATTTCAGTCATGAAGAAAAGTGAAGATGAAGATGAAAAGAACACTAAACAGGGTCATGTGTGTAGTTTACCTAAAGAATTAGAAAAAATTAGAATTCAAGTGCCCCTCACAGATCTAGTCAAAACACTAGCTTATCAAAGAGAAATTACAGAGTTTATCAATCCATCTCAGAATGTGAATATAACTGACATTTTGAATTTGCAAGAAGATAAACCAGTAGTGGTTTTTGGTTCACATGTGGAGGAGGTAGATTCTTCAACACCTCCTTTCTACATTTCTTTAAGGTTCATGATTTACTCTCACATAATTGTATTTTTGATTTAGGAGCCTCACATAACCTTATGTCATTATGAGTGATGAAACAGCTAAACCTACAAGTTACTAAACCTTACAGAGACTTGTATTCTTTTGATTCACATAAATTCAAGAGTTTTGGGGGAATTAAAGATATGGTGGTGTCACTAGCCCAGATTCCAGCCAAAAGTTTGGTAATGGGTGTAGTGGTAGCAAATTTCCCTGCTAGTTTGGAATGTTACTATCTAGGTCATGGGGGGCTAAATTGGGTGGCGTTTTGAAACTAGATTTTTCTTATGTTGTCATACCAATTTCTGGTGGGGAAGAAAGGAGGTTGTACAGAGAAACAAGATTTATTAGAACAACCACAAATAATGAAGCAAGTAATTCACCTGTATATGGCGAGGAAAAAGATGACTTCTCTTGCTTCGTGCTGCATGACAATGCAGAATTGGTTGAAGATAACCAAAGGTAGCTTACTTTAGCCTGTGTAAATACAGAGCTACAAACAAAAGGGGTGTGGAAGTGCTTCTTTGATGGAGCCTATTCTAAAGAAGGAATAGGTGATGGTTTCCTTTCATAGGATGAACAGATTCAAGATCACAATATTGGAACCCAGAAGGAGCCCAAGCTGGTCAAATTGTTCAAGGAAGTTTCACTTAATTATAAGGAGAGATGTATTAAGCTTTTTAGGCAATACACTGATGGTTTGGCTTGGTCCTATGAGGATCTCAAGGCATATGAGGAAAGCATCTTCAACAGACTTGGATGCTCTGTCAAAGTCATAACAGACAATGCTCAAGTGTTCAGTTCAAGTAATTTTGTTGCCTTTTGTCAGAAGTATAATGTTATTTTATATCATTTAACTGCTTATCATCCATGGGGAAATGGATTGGCTAAATCCACTAACAAAATTTTGATGAGAATCCTTAAGAAAACTACTACAGAGAATCTTGATGGTGAAACTCTACAGCTGCCTGTCAATGGGCAGTACCTCAAGCATTACTTCCAGTTCTGAAGCATAAGCATCTTATCATTGTAGATACTGGAGTGAATTCAGCGTACAAATGCCATACAATTTGAATTGGTTAAGAAATATATGACTACATTCCTGAGGTGAAGGCACCGATCTGCGATTCTTAGTGCTTTTGTTGCAAAAGCACTATCCCCAGGGGGAGCCAGATGTTCTAGCATCCATTGTTATTTAAGTTTTATTTTCAGTTTTATCACAAAATGAAAGAAAAATAAAAAATATGAAAGAAAAACCAAATATTAATGGCTTTTGAAAGTGATTAACCCACGAAAAGATTTGGGTCGTCTGATGAAAAGGCCACAGATCCGACAGCAATCACATAATTAACTAGAATGGGGTTTATTTCGGAGATTGGACGCGACGGTGTATCAAATACAGTTTAATTCGTTGAAGTCTAGGCCAACATCAACTGTCCATCGAAACAGACGGGATTTGATGAATATTAGGTCGGAAAGTAATTGGGTTCTATCTTTAAAATCAGACCCGATAAATCATTAATCTCTAGTTTTTATTTCCTATCGGGTCTGTATGACGCCGACAGATATCGGGTCGGCAAGTAATTGGGCTTTTTCTTTGAAATCAGACCTGATAAATAATTAACTGGCAATTTTATTTCCTATCAAGTGTGTATGGGAGTTAAAGGTGCGATGAAAAGGTGGACGCAACATTTTATGAACCAGAGTGTTAATTCTTTTGAGTTTCGTGGGCTCAACCATTGTCTAAAGGTCATGCAAGTTCAAGAGGCATGATTAAGCAATAGCTTGATAAGTACGTTGTGGTGTGCTGCAGGGGAGCAATGAGCATGAAGATTAATTAAAGCTCAACCCCCGCAGTTGACCGTGATGTTAGCATGGTTGACCAGAATGTGTGGCCAGAAATTGCTACGGGATTTCGACCTCGTTGAAGCTCCCATACATTCTTTACCCCCACAGTGAGCTCCCAAAGCTTTCCACCCCACGTCGCTCATTCCACATCTTCCACCACTTTCATCTGTTAGTTGCCCACATCACTCACCATTCCCCTCCACTTCATCCACTACTCCATTAATGGATGATAGATCAACACAAAGATACATCAACAGAACCACAGGCTCAAGCTATAGATTCAAACAACGAACATTCATCACCTTCTAATTTTCATTACTTCCTGTTATTTTATTTTCTTGAGAATGGGTTGTCTTTTACCCTCAAATGTAATATTTTGTAATGATCTTTACTTCAAAGTAGTTTGAGGATAGTTAGGTAGTTTGACAGTTTTGGGTGGTTATTGATTATCCTACGATGTATAAAGAGGCAAGATTATAGAAAAATTGGGTTTGAATTTTGCAGAACTTGGAGACTAGGCCACTATATTGCTGATACAACTATTGATTAATGAAAGAATCATAAGTTTTCCATACATTGTTGGGTATGATTTTGTGACTTCTATATTATGTGTCATCAAATGTTTTCTCCCTTTAAGTATGGTAATTAAGCTGCATATCTTTATTTTCTTATGTAAATGAAGTTAAAATCCATTAAAAGAGTGCTCCTATACTTAGAGTTCCCACCTCTACAATTATTTTAAGTTACAGATCATAGTTTCTGTGTAAGATATCATATTATCTTTAATGCCTCCAAGTGTCATAGATAGTAGATTCTGTGTAAAACAACATATTGTCTATGACTCCTATACTTGAAGCTCCCACCTCTACAATTCTTCTAAGTTACATATAGTAGTTTCTATGTAAGACAACATATTATCTTTAACTTCTCAAAGTGTCACAAATAGTAGATTTTGTGTAAAACAAGATATTGTTGATGAATTCTTCAAGCTTTCTTCATTCATCAGTTATATTCAACAATCAAATGGCATTCTAAGATTTTCATGTCACCTAAGTATTGAGGGTTTAAAACCAAGTCTTTTAGGTCCTTCATTTGAGAATACAACATACAATTAAGTGACAAACAAGTGACAGTGATTATAAACATTAATGTCTTAAGCACAATTTCTACACAGCGAGGAAATTGGTTTCTTAAGGTACAACACATCCCATGCATTTTCTTGTTGGAGGTCTTGATAGCCCACTTCTAGTTGATCCACCTCACTAACTAAGAAAACACCTTTGGATTTACACCTACATTGTAATTTATCCCATTGATTAGAAATGGGGATTTGACACTTTGAGAATTTTCTCCAAATTGCTACTAGTTTTCCCTATCTAACTTAGGAAGCCAATTTTCAAGTGGTATCTATTGAAAAAAACTCATATCTAGTGGCTCCTCTATCAAATACTTTGTATTTACTATTATTCCATGAGCTACCATCTGTTGGCTTAACCTCTTTAGTTCAACTTGGTCACCCAATTTTTGAAATTGCTACCAAGAGTCAGCCTAGAGTAAAGTCGTGTCTCCATTTTTTATCTCCTAAAAGCAACGGTTGTGTATCAAACTCATACATTTCTTTTCAAATTCCAAATTTACAATTCGATAGCTATTGTAACAACCTCAGGTTAAATTTTCATGTAATAAAGGTTAATAACAGAAAAATAAGACAAAGATCATAGGACACGTATTCCAAGCTGAATTTTTGGAAAACAATTTATTGGAGATCACATGTGGTTTAATAATGGATATGGAAATTGGCAAAGGAAAAGAGGCAATGGTTGGCACTTAATTATGAAAATAAAGGAAAATAGGAGAAAAGGAAGCTGAAGAGACACATATTTGCATGGTAAGGAAATTAGAGGAAAAGCGAAGGAAAACGAAGAAAATAGAGACATCAATAATAAAAAGGCATCACAGAATCAGTTCATAGCTTTTTGTTTGTTTATCTTTTGTCAGTTTTAGCTTGGTTCATGTGAGAAAGAGAGAGAGAGATCTAAGAGAAGGAAGCAAGCAAGAAAGTAAAGGAAAGAAAGTAAATAAAAGGACAAGCCAAGGAAAACAAAGGAAAGAAAGGAGAATGTTGGATCAACGAATTCAGTAGGAAGATTTTGTAGGTAACAAGTTGCATGTGTGATTTCCTAGTTGAGGTGTGAATGCATGGTACATGAATTTGTTTATTTGGTTCCTTTGCTATCATTGACATGGTTTTTTCCTTGTTTGAAAGTGGTTTCAAATTTTCCTTGCCATTTCCTAGATAGCCATGGTGTGATTAGATTCATTTCTAGTTGATTTTTGGATTTCTAGAAGATTTTAGAACCGAGTAAGGTGGTCTAAATAAAATTCTCAAGGGTTGGGGGTGGAGATGGTTTTCTCCAGGAAGCCCTTGACAAGTGGGTAGAGATAGGAAAATTCCTCAAGGTATGGTGAATAAATTCTAAGGCATCCAAGCTTGGTTTGGTTTTGTGATGTTGGGACTAGTTTAGGTAATATCACAGTAGTTTGAGGGTGGAGGTGGTTTAACCTCTGGATTCCATTGCTTTTTTATGACTTGGTTTATCCCATGAGATACCACATTCATGCTTGGAATATGGCACAGAGATGATTGGTTGAAAGAAATATTTGGTTCAACCCAATCTATGCTCGAGTGGTACATGCAAGTCCCTGACTTGGTTGGATTTTTCATATGTTAATAAGAGCCATTTTCCCATTGTAAACTATGAGAACTTTTACTTGTTTTTATGTTGATTTGATGGTTGTTCTGTCATGGTTATTCTAGTTATATGTTGGTTATAAGCATGGTTCTATAACATGTTCTAGCTATCGATTTTGTTCATGAATTGATATGCTAAGGAATGGTTGATGAATGCATGGGCTGACAAGTGTTGTTGTAGCTATTATGAGAGGGCATTAGACCGTCTTGGTGATTCTTAGATGAAGTTTAGACTCAAAAGATCAAATATGCATTCATGACATGTACTTTCTATGTTTATCACATGTTTGATGAAATGTCTGTCATGGTTAGGCATGGTTAGGTCAAGTTCTTATTCATGTTCTAAATGATTAGCAATGTTGGCATCTTATTTATGTTTTTGGAAAGTTACAGGAACTTATGGGAAGTGGTTTGCAGACTAGCCTAAAACGTGGTTTAGATCCGAGGACCGCACACACTCAACTAGAGCGTTTGGGACATAATAGCATGGAGGCAAGCCCATGAGTGCAGTTATAGCCTCATAATCACATGTACACATTTTCAAGGGTTCGGTTATGGGTCTAGGTAAATTATAAATGGGTCCCACTTAAGGATTGACCACTTGGGGTGGTTTGCAGCCCTTTGAGTGGTCTAAGGTATTTGAGGGGTGTCAACAAAGTTGTCAGTTTCTCAGCCCCACTTCCATAACTAGAACTTGAAGGTTGAGTCATGCCATAGTATCCCTTTGCTTCACATTTACCAAGAGGGATTATAAAACCAAGTAAATATGGGGAGGGGAAATTACGGAATGGTATCATAGCTTCAAGGTTCAAACACTTAGAATGGATGGGTGGGATGTAATTTTTATGCATGAACGTTAGTAGTATGCATGCATTGCAGTGGCTATGGTTGTCATGCATGTCTTTGATATTACAATTTGAGTTATCATGCATGATGTGAGATGTTGATAGGTTGACGTCATTATGTATATATATACATGTGCTAATCTGGATTGATTTGAGAAAATGAGATAGACTCCCCTGAACTTCACTAAGGTATGATTTTGATTATGCTTATATTTGGTTTATCTAACATGGCATGTTTGCAAGAAGAATAGGATCAGATATGATCAGTGGATTATAGCTCACATAACTCTCCTTATAGATCAACTAAGAAGAAAGGAGAAGAGTACTCTCCTGACATAGAAAATACACTAAGAAGTATAAAGGTAGAAATTTGAAGTTGCAAGGTAGATAATGGTAGGATAATTCAGTCATAGGAAAGACTTTCCAGAGCTCAGGAAAAGCAAGTCAAGGTCAATGCAGTCATCCTTATAAGCTTAATGTATTTGTAGATATGGGGATAACCAAGGATAGTTATGGACACGTGGAAAGGACTAATCTGAGATATGGTAGTGGGTCTCAATCAGGGTATAGGTTGGATAAGGATGACACAATCAAAGATGGAAGATAGTTGGATACAACTGACAGGAGAGGTAGTGCTTATGGGCTCTATTATAGTTTTGGTTTAGATAGGCATCATGGTCATCATCATTATAATCCTTATAGGAGGAGTGATAGGGGGTACTTTCCATATGAGTTTAAGAAAGCCAAGCCTCCTACATTCAATGGATAGATGAAGAAATTGGAAGATGCAGAACCATGGCTTGTTGGGATGAATAACTTATTTGAGATGCATGATTTTACAAAGAATATGAAATATCTATTTTCAGTATCAAAGGGAAAGTGAATATCTAGTGGGAAGATGTGAAGTGTGTCAGAGGCATCAAGATAGAGGAGTTGAGTTGGCATGAGTTTTAGAGATACTTCAAAAAGTAGTGCTTATATTAGAGACATTATGATGGAAATCCTAAGGAGTTCTATGAGTTGAAGATGGCTTGAAGATGAAGAGTACCCGACGAAGTTTCTGGAGCTATTGAGGTATGTTACATATCTTAACCAAGGTTCAAAGGTTCATCAGTGGACTTCTATTAGCATTCAAGGATCATATTGAGTATGATGAGCCTCGGTCATTGGAGGAAGTCATTGGGAAATTGAAGCATTTTTATGAGCAGTCGAAGTGTAAGTCTGAGCATAAGCATGATTAGATAGGTAATGAGAAGACTAAAGGAAAATTTCCTCGAAAATGGGAAATACGTTAAGAAGTAGGTGAGAAAGAAAATTTGGCTCCTTACAAGAAGTTTAATGAAGTTGAGAAACATGGACTTCAGTCTCGAGAGAAGTAGAGTAAAGGTAGTGGCAGAGGAATGTTGTAGTGATTGATTTGTGGAGAGGATCATCACAAGAAGGACTATTCATTGTACCAAGGTGGCAGATCTCAGATCTATAGTGCTCAGGAGGCATAGATAGTTAGGGATGTTGGTTAAAGCATTCCTCGGATTTATGTAGCACTTGATAATAGGCAGGAATATCACCAAGTATCCATTACTCAGATGGAAGGTAAGCTATGTGATCAAGTTGTTTCCATTTTTATTGATCCTAGATCTAATTATAGTTATGTTAGTCCTTCCTTGGTGAATAAGTGTGGCTTGAGTAAATAAGTGCAAGTAGAATATTGGTTGGTGTAGTTGGTTATAAGGACCAAGAAAAGAGTTCATCATTGGGTGAGAGCTTATTCATTTGAGTTGAATGGTATGCCTACATCAGCACATATAAATGTGCTTCCATTTGTATCATACGATATGCTTTTGGGCATGGATTGGTTGTACTTCACATGACTAAGGTAGATTGTTACGAGAAGGCTATTTAGTGCTTGGATGATGATGGAGAGAAGAGAATATTGTAGGGAAAGAAGAAGCCTACATCAGTGAGAATGGTTACATCTATGCAATCTAAGTGTAGTTGCGGGAAAGGGTGTGTATTATTTTCATTGCAAGTTTCCAGTGACAAGGGGAAGGATGTTGAGGATGATGATGTTTTGAAGAGGTATCTAGTTTTGCATCAGTTTCATGATGTGTTTCCTATAGATATTTTAGAGTTACTGCGTCATAGGGACATGAATTTATCTATTGAGTTGGTACCAGGAGAAACACCACCATCAAAGGCACCTTATAGGATGAGCACTCCAAAGTTAGTGAAATTGAAGTTGAAACTTAAGGAAATGCTTGATAAAGGATACATTAGACAAATTGTGTCACCTTGAGGTGCACCAGTATTGTTTGTGAAGAAGAAGGATGATACTTTGAGGTTGTGCATTGATTATATGTAGTTGAACAAGGTAACCATCAAGAACAGTTATCCATCGTCGAGGATTGATGACTTTTTTTATCAGTTGAAGGGAGCAACAATGTTCTCAAAGATAGACTTGAGATCAAGATATCACCAGGTATGTATCAAAGAAGAGGACATCTACGAGACTTCCTTTTATACCAGGTATGGGCATTATGAGATTGTGGTGGTTCCTTTTTGTCTTACTATTTCTCTATCTACTTTCACGTATTTGATGAATAGTGTTTGTTTCCTTATCTAGACAAGTTTTTGATAGTGTTCATTGATGATATAATGATATATTCTAAGAATGAGTAAGAGCATGCATAACACCTAGAAATAATGTTAATATTGTTGAGAGAGCATCATTTGTATGCCAAGCTTAGCAAGTGAATTTCCTTTTAGATTGAAGTTCATTACTTGGGGCATGTTGTTTCCAAGGAAGGTATAGTAGTAGACCTAGAAAAGATTAAAGATATCATGGAGTGGTCAACTCCTAGGAATGTGGATGAGTTTAGGTCATTCATGGGACTAGAAAGTTATTACAGGCAGTTCATCAGGAAATGCTTCGGGATTTCCTATCCTGTTACATCATTGCATAGAAAAGGAAAGAAGTTGAAAGGAACAAGGAGTGTGTAGCTAGTTTTGACCAGTTGAATCACTTGGTTACAAATGCTCTAGTCTTGAATATTACAAATCGTGATAAAGATTTCTTGGTATGTATATATTCTTGCAAGAGAGGACTTGGTGGAGTCTTGATGCAAGAATGGTAGGTGGTATGCTATGAGTCATGGAAGTTGATTGAGCATGAGGAAAACTATGTGACTCATGACCTTGAGTTGGTAGCTATCATTCATGTATTAAAGATGTGGAGACATTATCTTCTTGGCAGATAGTTTATTCTGATGAGTGATCATAATGGAGTTAGGTACTTATTAGACCAACTTAATATAAATTCTAGTCTAGCTAGATGGTTGGCTACTCTCAATGAGTTTTACTTAGAGATCAGGTACATTAAGGGAAATGAGAATAGCGTTACATTTGTGCTCAATATTATATTGCAGTAGTGATTGTAGGTTTTAACCCCATACAGAAATTACTTGCATATGAATTCTAAAACACAGAAAATAAACAATGCAAGAGCGTAACACATAAAACACATACACACATGGATTTTCCCCTGGATCCTAAAACTGAGACTACCAGCTTGATTTTTCATTATGTTCCTTTCAATGTTACAATACATATTTATACATGCCAAAGTATCCAATACCATGGACCAAAAACCATCGTGTCCAAAACAATGGACCGAAAACCATCACATCCAAAACCATGTGCGAAAAACATGCACAAAACCATAGGTAGGTCCGCTCAACCTAATATAGGCTCCAAAACCAAAATTTTCCAGGGTGCCGCCCCGGACCCCATACAGTGGGGTTACCTGCACCCCTCAAACACTCTGTGACTCCCCCCACTATGCAATCGGTGCAAAGAATGGGGGGCTCTGGCCCCCTTCTAACCCCCCAGTTATCTACGTGGGCTAGTCATGGAAAGAATATAACACAACCCAACATTCTCCCACTTGTTGTTTTCTTTCCACAGGAAGCCACAAGAGAGCTTAGTCATTTATCCAGCCCTGCAACACCCATTGTTTCTCTACACCAAGAGGACTTCTCAGAGCTCATAGATTTCGTCAATGCATCTATAGTATTCTTCAAAGTGTCCACCTTTACCAGCAACACATTTTTGTCTTCTATCATATCCCTCATAAAGTGATACTAAACATCAATGTGCTTTGTCTTTGAATGATATGCAGGGTTCTTTGCCAATAAAATTGCACTTTGGCTGTCACAGTCTATCCTTATAGCTACCTGTACTAACCCCATACTTGAACACAATCTCTGTAACCAACTACTTCCTTGCTTGCATGAGTGGCTGCCATGTATTCTACCTCTGGAAACCTACGCAATATTGTCTCGACATACTTCCCCTGTTTTAACCAGAGCTTCCTCTTTCTCCGATCTCTTTTAATTTCCATGCCCAGAATATAGTTTGTAGCACCAAGATCTTTTATGTCGAATTTGGAGGACAAATGGGTCTTCAAATCCTCGATAATTTCTTTTTCATTTCCAACTAGCAACATATCATCCACATACAAGACCAGATAAATAACACAATCACCAATTACTTTAAAATACATACAGTGATCTGCTTTGCTTCTAGTGAAGCCAAGTCCCCATATAAATGTATCAAATTTCTGATACCACATCCTTGGTGATTGTTTTAACCCATACAGAGACTTCTTTAACTTGCATACCAATTATTTCTTTTCCTTCACTGCAAAGCCTTTAGGTTGCTTCATGTAGATCTCCTCTTCCAGATCCCCGTGAAGAAATGATGTCTTCACATCCATCTGTTCTACCTCAAAATCAAAAGCAGCAGCAATAGATAAAAGTAATCTAATAGAAGTTACCTTGGCAACAGGAGAAAAAATATCACCAAAATCAATTCCTGACACCTGGGAATAACCTTTTTCTACCAACCAAGATTTGTATTTCTCCACCTTTCCTTCTACATTTGTCTTCTTCTTGAACACCCATTTGCTACCAAAGGGTTTCCTTCCAGCCAACAACTCCACCAGATCCCAAGCCTCATTTTTGTGCAAAGATGCCATTTCATCAACCATGGCCTCTTTCCAGAGTTTTCCATCCTCTAAATCTACTGCTTCCTTCACATTTCTATGATCATCATCAGTAACAAATAAAGAAAAATTTGAACAGAAAGTAGATGGACTATATCTTTCCAGCTGCCTTCTTTCTCGAACTAATTTTCTCACATCCAGAGTTTGTGGCTCTTCATATTCTGATTCCTCCTCTGCTGTAGAGTCTGATTCTTCCTCCTTAAGCTCAAACTCTATCTTCTCAGGTTCCTTTGGTTGGACTTCATGTTTAATAACATATTTTACTTCTCTGAACACCACATCTGGACTGTACACAACCTTCCTTCTTATTGGGTTCCAAAGCTTATAACCCTTTAAACCATCGTTATACCCAATAAAGATGCACTTTTCATATTTACTATCCAACTTGGTTTGTTTCTCCTTTAGAACATGTACATATGCATCACATCCAAATACCCTCAGATGTGAAAGAGAGGGTTTATTACCAGTGCATACTTCTTGTGGAGTCTTATCCTCCAATGCTAATGAAGGTGATCTGTTGATCAAGTAACATGTTGTCTCCACCACCTCTACCTAGAATTCATGTCCTAACCTGGCACCACTGAGCATGCTTCTTTCCCTTTCCATCAACGTCTTGTTCATTCTTTCTGCAACTCCATTATTCTTAGGTGTGTATGGATTAGTCTTCTATCGTGCTATACCACACTTCACACAGAATTCTTCAAATTCCTTACTGCAAAACTCTCCACTGTTATCTGTCCTCAACACCTTTATCTTCTTCTCTGTCTGGTTTTCCACCAGAGCCTTAAATTCTTTAAATGTGTCAAAGACTTCAAATTTCTTCTTAAGGAAATATATCCATGTATTCCTTGAGCAGTCATCTATAAAGGATACGTAGTACACAGACTCACCTAATGATGGAACCTTCACAGGTCCAAACAAATCACTGTGCATAAGCTCTAATATTTGTTTTGCCCTCTTACCACCAGAGGGGAAAATCACCCGATTCTACTTCCCATATACACAATTTCCATAGAAATCAAAATCCAAAGAGCTATTACTCATACCTTCTACCATACCTTTACCATGAAGTATTCGAAGGCCCTTATCTCCAATATGTCCAAGCCTTTGATGCCACAACATGGTCTTCTCTCTAGAGACCACTAGATTTTCTTCTCCCCTTTCAAGAACCACAGAACTATTGCACCCATCAACAATAGTGCTACCTTGCAGCTTGTACAGAGTTCCAATTCGAACTCCCCACATCAATACTGGTGTCCCCCGAACCATCTTGCAGGTATCCTTCTCGAACACTATTTTTACACCTACATCATCCAGCTTGCTTACAGAAATCAGATTTCTGGTTAATGCGGGAATATGCAAAACTCAAAAGTGTTCTAACCCTTCCACCTTGCAACTTCAACTTTACTTTTCCGTGACCAACAATTCTAGCCTTCCTGTCATCCCCCAAGAAGACATCACCACCATCATATTTCTCATACTCACAAAACCACTCTCTATGGGGAGTGAAGTGAAAGGATGCACTTGAGTCAATCAACCATGCCTCATGATCTACATGTGTACTTGAAGAAGCCAAGTACACATCCCCACCTTCATCTAAGGTGGTTTTCGCCTCTGCAAAAGGAGCATCAGCAGATCCCTTTCCTTTATCAGGAGCTTTAGATTAATAGTCCCTTTTGTAGTGCCCTTCCTTTCTGCATTTTTAGCACACCACCTTTACAAGTTTTCCTGGAGATTTAAATCTCCCTCTAGATTTAGACCTCCCACTCGATAACTTATTTTTGTTTCTGTTCTCGGACTGTCCTCATACAAACAAGGCATCACCATTCTAGCTCTCCATATTTTTCCGTCTCATTTTCTCTGTCAGCAAGGATGAGACAATTTCATCAAATTGCAAGGCAGTTGCATTGCTACCTATTGCAATAACCATACTATCCCATGAATCTAGTAGAGAACAAAACAAACTGATGCACTTATCTTCATCTGAAATTTTAATATCAACAGATGATAATTGACTTACCACAGTATTAAATGCGTTCAAATGCTCTATGATCAAGTCTCCATATTTCATCCTCAAGTTATACAGCTTTTTCTGTAGGAACAGTTTATTCACCAGAGACTAAGATTGGTATAAAGTCCTTAACTTGTTCTACAAAGCCTTCATCGTAGCATCCCCTGATACATTCAACAATACTGAATCTGAGACACACAATCGTATTGTGCTCTTTGCCTTTCGATCCAACTTCTTCCATTTTTCATCGGACACTCCCGTTGGTTTAGCACTTGGATCTACAACAATCCACTGATCTTTATCCACCAACAGATCCTCCATCTTGAGTTTCCATAACTCAAAACTCTGACCATTAAATTTCTTGATCTCTATCTTTCCACTGCTCACCATGTTCTTTCACCACCAGAATCGATCTCGCAGATCTCCCACTAAACAGGGTCTACCACAGGCCCGAGCGAAACCCCTTAGTAGCAAAGGTGTCCCCTTGAAGCCAAAACAGCTTTGATACCAAATGTAGGTTTTAACCCCGTACAGAAATTCCTTACATACAGATTCTAAAACATAGAAAATAAACAATGTGAGAGCATAACACATAAAACACATATACACGGAGATTTTCCCCTGGATCCCAAAACTGGGACCACCAGCTTGATTTTTCATTATCTTCCTTTTAATGTTACAATACATATTTATACATGCTGAAGCATCCAATATCGTGGACCGAAAACCATTGCGTCCAAAACCATGTGCAAAAAACATGCACAAAACCATAGGTAGGTCCGCCCAACCTAATATAGGGTCCAAAACCAAAATTTTCCAGGGCGCTTCCCTAGACCCCATAAAGTGGGGTTACCTGCACCCCTCAAACCCCCTGTGACTCCCCCCACTATGCAATCGCGCAAAGAAGGGGGGGCTCTGGCCCCCTTATAATCCCCCCGGTTAACTACGTGGGCTAGTTGTGGAAAGAATATAACACAACCCAACAATGATTTCTTATGGGACAAACTTGCAAGAGTAAGTCTTGCAGGCATGGCAACATGATTATAGGTAGTAGTAGCTAAAGAACATGTTACATTAGTAGGGTGAAGGTGATAAGGATGAGGAGAATCACTTCGCGGTAGATGGCTTGGTTAGATTCAGGAATAATATTTATGTGTCGGATGATAGTGAGCTCAAGAATCTTATCTTAAGGGAGTTTCATGTTAAGTCATATTCATGTCACCATGGACATCAGAAGACATTGACAACAATTAATAAATTCTATCAATGGTCAAAATTGAAGAAAGAGGTGGTTGAGTTTGTTGTGAGGTGTTTGGATGGTCAACAAGTGAAAGTAGAGTGTAAACATCTAGCTCATTTACTATAGTTAATTATGATTCCAAATTGGAAATGGGACGAAATTTCCATGGACTTCATTAAAGGTTTTCCAAGTACATCAGATCAACATGATTACATCATGTTTTTGGTTGATAGGCTGAGTAAGGTACCTCACTTCATTGCAGTAAAGTCTACAAATTCAACTAGTGAAGTAGCTCAGATATTTATCAGGGAGATAGTGAGATTGCATGGTGTTCCCAAGAACATTGTATCAAACAGATATGCCAAGGTCACTTATAGGTTTTGGAAGGATTTTTTTGTAGGCTTAGGGACAGAGTTCGCTTTCAATACAATTTATCACCCACAGACAGATGGATAGATAGAGAGGGTTAATAGGATTCTTGAGGATATGTTGAGAATGTATATCATGCATCAACAAAGGTAGTGGGAGGAGTATCTTCCACTGATGGAGATTTGATATTAATAATGGGTATAAGAAATACTAGAAGATGAGTCCATTTGAGGCTCTTTATGGGTGGAGTTGTAATACTCCTATTAGGTGGAGTGATCTAGTGAACAGGGTGTTGATTGGACCAGATAAGTTGCCTGAGATGGAGTAGGAATTGTAGGTTATCAACTTGAATTTGAAGGGAGCACAAGAGAGACAGAAGAGTGATGCAAACTAGCATATGTCATTCAAAGAGTTTTAGGTTGGTGAGCATGTGTACTTGCACATCAAGCCCAAGAGGAGATCCTTAACTATTGGATCATGTGCCAAGTTAGCTCCTAGGTATCATGGGCTTTTTGAAATCCTTGAGAATTGCACTACCATGGAAAATGAAGGTCCAAAATGTTTTCCATATTTCATTACTTAAGAGATATGTTTAGGATGTTGATCATGTCATTGACTAGTTTGTATTACAATTGGAACAAGAGACAAAATTCTATCCATAACCAAAATGCATATTATAGTAGAAACAACTCATGCTCTGCAATTGAGCAATAGAGTCAGTTAAAGTGAACTGGAAGCACTTTATGCCTAATGAAGCTATATGGGAGATGGTGTTCGAAATCATGATACAACTTGAGGGGGGGGGGGTGAATCAGTAATGTAGGAATTTTACCAAATTAAAACTTTATTTTACTTTGTGTTCATCATTAAATACTTTAGAAATAAATTAAATAACCATAATAGAGATTAATGTCAACTATAAAAATGGAACATATAAGATCAAGTAACTTTTAGAATTGCTCTTCAATTCATTCATAAGGAAAGCTACAACTCGTTGTTACAATTTGTCTAGCTACAACTAGTAGGAAGATACAACTCCCTGATTTATCAGCTACAACTGAATGGAACTACAGCCCCAAATATTCTCCAACACCCATTGGAAAGAGTACCAACCACTAATCAACAAGCTACAACTTGCTTTCGATACTCACTATTCCATCTTTCATCCATTTTCACACTAGGATCAATGACTGCCTTCTCTCCTTTCAAAAGAAATTAAATCTATGTCACCACTTCAGAAAAACACCTACATCAATATATGATTATTGTGAACCCCATACCAACACCTTTCTACACCAGAAGCTCTGTATAATAAAAAATTCTATCAATTTCGCTTAATTAGCATGCTTTTATAGATTTTTCTTTTTGAATATGTGAATGACGCCTTATTTTTTTTCCTTTGTCCTATTCATCTCAGTCCTTTGGACTGAGTTTTCTATTTTGAGATTAATATCCAAGTCAAACTGATATTTACTACCTTTTATGCAACTTGAACTAATTTTTTTTGCTTCTTTTTTTCATTCTGGCTTTTTATAGAATTTAGCAGTGCGCTTGCTATTTTTATTTGTACTTAGTTTGGCTTAAATGCCAATTTTTACTGCAAAAAATGATAGTTCCACTATTATATTCTTAAGTCCCTTTGTTGGCTCCTTTTACCTGTTTTCCACCATAGGACCAATCTCCATGACCATTGACTTAAAACTTTCGGCAATTAATCCCTTTGAGTGCTACGCGAGCCAATTTCATTTATTAAGTGCTCTTTTGTTGTTGGTCCTGCTTCTATGCTATGTGACCAACCATCATCCCAAAGGCCAGTGATCCTTTGTTTCTACATGAAACAATCTAAAGAGCTTGCACTTAGCCAGTCCTAGAGCCTCTGTGACTCTTTATATCTTTGTGTCATTGGTTTATTCCTATGGCATAGGACCATGTGTAGGAATTTAGCGTGTAGCTCCCTTCCTCCTGACGCATTCAGTGATTTGCACCACAATAACCCATTGGGGTCTAACCTCTAGGTTGACGTGTCTGTGGGGACTGCCTGTTGTGAATTTCATTGGCTTTTACTCTACCTCCATGGCCTGGTGCCTTTTGTTTGATGCCTTCTTTTGAGTTATTTTAACAATCCCACCAGGGTAATGCTCGCAGAATGAGATTTCATATGGGTCCTCGCACTTCCCTTTTGATTGACTACCAGTATGTGATTTCTATCGATGTGTCTTGGTACATGCCACCTAAAAATGCCTCTTGCGTACTTTTTAAATATTTCAAGCTAATCATGTCGAGATGATGTCATGCTGACATAAACAGGGACCCCTGGCACCTCCGGAGTGGTGACACATATCACCCAAAAATCGGACCTTTGGGTGCGCAAAAATGTCAAACATGCATGACATGTGTCCTCCTCTTATTGGTTGATTCTAACATCACTATCCTCTGATGTCTGGGACAATCATGAGCTACTACCCATCTTCTTGGAGGAGAGATAAAAGATCCTCTTAGGCCTTGTTTTATGACCATCTTATTTTTTATTTTGTTTTTCCGAACAACATTGAGTTCAAGCCCTTTCCACGATACCACTGTTGAGTGGAATGTGGTTTCAAGAGGGTTTCCCCTTGGATAGATCTCCATTGTTGATCTATGCGATCAATTATATGGGAAACCACTCCCCATGACCATAAAGCCTTTTTCTGTGTTGTTGTTTGAAAATGGCCCCATAACCCGACACTTTCCTCACGACGCTTAGCCATGTGGACCTAAACAAAATTTTAGGCTTCAACCTCCAGGCTGCCTTTATCGGGCCAACCTGTAATGTGGGCTCACTACTCGCTCGCTATTGGAAAATGCTTAGTTGTTGTGTCCCGACAACTATTGTCCGGTTGCTTAGACATTATCACCAAAACAATTCCATCAAGGTGTATATGATGAGCTAAGCCCTCTAGGTGAACTCTACATGTGGTCCAACGTGCTACTTCCACGTCTTCCTAGATTTCTTGCTTAGAGGCTTTGTCATCCTTAGCACCAAGTTTGGCTCTTGTGCCAACTTTAGTTGCACACCAAAGGCTCCGACCACCTTTAACTTTTCTATGAAGGCCTTGGGGTCACCAAAATTTGACTAGCTCTATCATTTGATCCATGAGGCCTTTTCAGGACTTCCATATATTGTTGGAAATATCTTTCATATCTTTATCCATATGGGTGGATTACTTGTGCATCTAATATGGTAAAGTGCTCCAAAATTGGCTCCAAATCCACTGCATTAATTTTGATCTTTTTCCCTTCTTGTTTGCCTGAAACCTTCTCCCTGAAGCATTTCTTTGACACATGCGCCTCCTGCTACCACCATTTTCCACCTATTAACATCAATGACAACATATTTCCAACATTCTTCCCCTTTGGCATTGATGGCAACACCAAAATTAAACAAAACATCTTTTGCTCTTCTAGGAACAACCTTATCAAAACATGAGTGTTTCTACCCCTGAGATAAACTTTTGTAATTTTAGTACTATTGTTTTGCCTGATCACCATTATTTCTCCTTTGATCTTATATATTTATCGCCCTTTATTATTCTCCATCCATAGATCGCTCCCCAATTTTTATTTTTTTTATTCCAATAGATCTCTCCCCCTTTGACATCAATGGAAAGCACACGAACATGCTCCCCCTGTCACCATGATTCTCTTGGTCATGTTGATCCTTGTGCACTTGGAAGCTTCACCAATATATGCAGAAAAATATACCAGCTTCTTGGCTTCATCTTGGAGGAGGAGCTAGTGAAGGGAGGCAAAAGGAATGACTCCCAGTGATTGCCTTGAGTACTAAAATTGTTCTCTACAAAATGGTTTGGTGGAGATATCAACAACTTGTTCTTTGGTAGGAAATACTCCAACTTCACAATCTGAGCTACCAATTTCTCTCTCAAGAAATGATACTTGATGGGAATATGTTTTATCTTGGAGTGAAATACTGGATTCTTTGACATGCTTATTACACTTGTGTTGTCACAAGAAATGGGGATTAGTTGATCATAAAACACTTGTACATCTTGCAACATTTTCTTCATCCACAATAACTGAGTATAATAAGAAGTTGTTGCAATAAATTCCGCTTCAGCTGTAGATAAGGAAATGGAAGCTTGTTTCTTTTGTAAACATGAGACTAGACTTTCTCTAAGAAAGAAAGCAACATCACTTGTTATTTTTATATCATCCACATCACGTACACAATTAGCATCAATATTAAACAGTAAATGAAAAATATTTACCTCTGGGGTACCACAAACCATAGTCCACTACTACTCTGGGATATTTGAGGATCCTCTTAGCTACTAATAGATGGATTTGTATGGGACCTTCTTGAAATATACCAACTATAGAAATGACCTACATGATGTATGGTCTTGAATTTGTCAAATCTAAAGGTTGTGAATGACGGATCTATATAAGGTTTGGTCCACTTATGGAGATTCATCCATCTTACTAATATTGTAACATGTCACCATTGGAGTGCTCACCAAATATCATTCTTCCATGCCAAATTTCTTTATCACTTCCTTGAGATATTTGCCTTGAGAAATAAAAATTCCTTTAGGGGTCTACATGATCAACAATCCAAGGAAATATGATAGCTCTTCAAGCATGGACATCTTGACTTTGACCTTCATATCAACTACAAATTCATTGTTTAGCAAATATGAATTATTGGCAAAGTTGATATCATCATCATATAAAACTACCACAATAAGTTTTCCGTCCTTTTATTTGACATATAAGTTGTTGTCAGTTAAACCTCTTTTGAATGCACACTTGAGCAGCTAGTTGTCGAGCTTGGAATACCATGCTCTAGGGGCTTGCTTGAGACCTTGTATTTGAGCATAGCCTTTGCATACCAACCTAGTCTTGTTTCTTACCACTTCGCCATGGTCATTTAATTTATTCCTGAAAACCCACTTTGTGTCAATGACATTCTTGTTAGCAAGTCTTGGAACAAGTTCTGAAGTCTAATTTTTCTATCTGATCCAATTCTTCATTTATGGCCTTTATTTCGTGTTGATCTTGACTGGCTTGAAAAATATCCTTTGGTTGCCCCATGGACAGAAGGGCAATGTGTGCTTGTGTAGGGGCATTGAGAAACTTCCTTCTAGTCTACACTCTATAATTTAATTCATGAATTGTTTGATCAACAAGGTGGTGTTTTCGTACATACCTTGGGGGATCTTTAGTTAAAATAGCAACAAGAAATGTTAAAAATAACATCTAGAAATTCTAATTTAAGTTGTGCCCGAATTAAATTGTAATTCTATTCTCATGGAAACTTCTAATCGTTAACTAAGTGAAGTTGACTTAGTTGGCTCAGTAAATTCGAGTTGGAAGTCTATCTAGAGTCATGTAGAGTGATCCCTAAATTTTAGGGGCCCAGGTTGAGTTATTTTGAGTTGTAATTAGATAACTCAGACTAACTGAGTTATAATTAGTTAAACTAGTTCTAACAATTGGAGGAAATAGTAGGACTGTAGTAGTGGGGAAGTGCACTAGTGTATCCTCGATACCACACTAGTTAACTAAAGATCAACTCATTAATAATTCATGCATGTCAATTCAGAGGAAGACCTAGTTGAGATTATATTTCAGGGAGAATGTACTATCAGTTGTATAATTTTCTGAGTTGTACAGATGGTGCATGCAATCAGTAGAAGGCCTATGATGGATTTCACACTTATGGATGAGGAATTTCCCAATTAAATATGGGCTAATTATCTCACCAATTGCTCAAGGAAGTAGGGACTTGGAAGACAACAAAATTGGCTAAGTGTTCGCTTGAGCTGTTTTGTGAAGCAGAGAGATAGATTGTACTAGTGCAGGAATTGTTCAAGAGGAAAAAGCATTGTATTTTCTTCTCAGATATTCTGGTTAATGCAATATAGATAGTCAAAATTTTTAATAGTTTCTTTGCCTAGAGAAATATTGTGTTATGTGTGATTGATATTCTTCCTTTTTCTCTTATCATTTTCATTGATCAATTTTGGTTTCTGTTGAAGAGTAGAGTAGATTCATGTCTTGTGTTTTAGCATATCACATAAGCTATTGAATGTACAGTAAAAATCTACATGGTATCAGAGCAGGAATTTATTGGGTGGTGAGTTTGTAGAGCATATCTGAAAATTTTTGTTCAAAAAAAAATAAAAATAGAAGATCTAGATTCCTTGCAAAAAATACCCAAATTAAAAAAAAAAAAAAAACCGTCAAGTTTGGAGTTTGAATCAGGGAGATATCGTCAATTTAAAATCAACTCTTTTTTCAGAAAATTTTGTGAAGGTGGGGCAAATGAAATAGATCAAACTGTGAATCAAGAACCTATATGCACTTTAGGTACAAGATGCATGCAAAGCCTTGAGGAGCAAGCAAAAGGTTAGGTATTTGGTCATTTAGAGGGAGCATAAATTACCTCTCAACTTGCAGACTCAGATGCAGCCTCAGAAGCAAGCTCAAACATAGCCTCAACAAGTTGTGGAATAGCCACAATTAGAGAATTATAGAGGAGACCGAGTGGAGACATCCACTCAAGCATAGACCTCCAGCAGGGGGAAATTTCGAGCCAAGTGGGGAGAGGGAGCACATGCAACCATTCCTCCAGGTGAGAGGTGGGGCGATGTGAGGTGATAGTCCCAAAAGTGCAAAATCTGGGCAGGGTCCATTGAGATGGTTTGTGTCATGGATTATTACCTTGCTATAGGAGCCCACAGTACATAGTAGCAAGATGGATCAGTGACGATTGATGTAGTCAAATGTCAGAGTGATAGAGGCAGAGATTAACGGTAATCAGATACTGGGGAGTACAAAAAAGAGTTGGCAGCAATGCAGATGGCACAATGCAGAGGCCGCAAAAGCGCAAAGCTTTCAGTAGAAAATGCAAGAGCTAGTAGTAGTTAGACTCTGGTGACAGATGTATCATACTGATTCAGGTTGGATGCTTTTTCAATTTCAGAAGTTACAATATCAACAACGCTAGAGAGAATTGCTACATGCAGAACATTCCAAAGGTATTGAATCGGGATATAGTTGAATTCCTTTCTTGTTGAGAGGGAGTGTTGAAAATAGAAACAGGAAATGTTAAAAATAACATCTAGAACTTTTAATTTAATTTGTCCATGAATTAAATTGTAATTTTATTCTCATAGCAACTTGTAATAGTTAGCTAAGTTAAGTTGACTTAGCTGACCCAATAAATTCGAGTTGGAAGTCTATCTAGAGTCATGTAGAGTGATCCATAAATTTTAGGGGCCCAGGTTGAGTTCTTTTGAGTTGTAATTAGATAACTCAGTCTAACTGAGTTATAGTGAGTTAAACTAGTTCTAATTATTGGAGGAACTAGTAGGAGTCTAGTAGTGGGGAAGTGCACCAGTGCATCCTCAGTATCACATCAGTTAATTGAAGATTCACTCTTAAATAAATCATGCATGTCAGTTCAAAGGAAGACCTAGTTGAGATTAGCGTTCAGGGATAATGTACTATCAGTTGTATGATTTTTTGAGTTGTACAGATGGTGCATGCAATCAGTAGAAGGCCTATGATACATTGTGCAGTTATGGATGAGGAATTTCCCAATTAAATATGGGATAATTCTCTCAAGAATTGCACAAGGAAGTAGGGGCTTCGTAGACAACATAATTTAATAAGTGTTGGCTTGAGCTAGTTTGTGAAGCATAGAGATAGATTGTACTACTGTAGGAATCATTCAGGAGGAACAAAAATTGTATTTTCTTCTCAGATCTTATGGTTAATGAAATATAGACAGTCAGGGTTTTTAGCAGTTGCTTTCCCCAGAGAAATATTGTGTTATGTGCGATTGATATTCTTCCTTGTTTGGTTATTGTTTTCATCGATCAATTTTGGTTTCCATTGAAGATTAGAGTAGATTCTTGTCCTGTGTTTTAGCATATCACTGAAGTTGTTGAATCTACAGTAAAAATCTACAATATTTGGCTTCAGGAATAGAAAGATCTTCCTTTCTTTCTTTTGTAGCTTCCTCATCATTTTCTTCGCTAATCATCATTGGTTAATCAACATTGACTTTTTCGAATTGTTTCACTTCTTGATCAAGATTCTCATCAACCTTTACATTTATGCAATCAATGATTTTGTTGGTGACTTTGTTGTAGCATCTATAACCTTTGTTGTTGTGTGAATATCCTAGAAAAAATCCTTCATCTGCTCTGACATCGAATTTTCCAAGTTTTTCATTATTTCTCTTAGTGTGGCATCTGCTGCCAAAAAAATTGAAGTGTTTAACTATTGCAAGCCTGTCACACCCCATATCATAGGAATTTTTGTCAATGTTTGGTCTGAAAAGAGATTTGTTGATAATAACTATTGTTCCATGAATGTCCTCTACCCAAAACCTTTATTGAACATTATTTTCTGGCTAACTGTGACATTGACCTGTTTTCTCTTTCTGTTGCATGATTTTGCTAGGAGTATTTCCTATTGGAAACTCTCTTGATGCCATTCTTTTTATAGAATTCATCAAATTCCTTTGAAGTGAACTCACCTCCATTGTTAGAACTTATGATTTTTATTTTACAATCAGTTTCATTCTCAGCCATTGCTTTGAACTCTTTGAATTTCTCAAAAGCTTCAGATTTCTCTCTGAGGAAGGAAACCCACATCATCCTACTGAAATTATCATTTATTAGCATAAAATGTAGCTTACCTATGGTTGAATATGTTTTGGATGGTCCACACAAAGCCATGTGTACCAGATGCAATAAATTTGTTGAAGAATTTTCCTTGGATACAGATAATATTCTCTGACTTTGAAAGCATAGGGAAATCCTTAACAATTTTTTTCTTACTCATATTGACAATCTGGTCAAAGTTCATATGTCCAAGCCTTCTGTGGCATAACCAACTCTCGTCAATCTTTGTCAAACAATATTTTTTTGTCTTTTCTTTCAGCACATAGACATTGTTATCTCCTCTTACAACGTCAACAACTATTTCTCCTGTACCTGTGGACTTAATTTGACCATATTTAGCTTTGAAAATCATATCATATCCTTTATCACACATCCAAGACATACTCATCATATTTCGTTTCAATCCATTAACATATAAAACATTTTTGGCTTTACCTTTTCCATTTGATAGACTTACCATTCCTTTTGAAATTATCTTGCCTAAAGAATTGTTGTCAAAAGTCACATTACCTGTTTCATTTGTTTTCCAAGTCAGAAACTTCCCTTTGTCTCCTATCATGTGCCTGAAACATCCATTTTCCACATACCAATGGATCCTACCATTTTGAGCATACAGCACAATATCATATTTCTCTAATTTTTCTTTTTATTTCTAGAATTTGGGCTTCTATCCAATTTGCTCAATCACTGGCTCTGTCTTCTTCTCCTTTAGCCTACAATTGACTTCTTGATATGGATCTCTTTAGCTACCAAAATTATCCAAGAGATTTTACTTCTGTGATGTTAGCAAAACTGCATGTAAAAGAGTATAAAAGAACCGCATGTTCATACAGAAAGAAGATGAAAAATACGTCAGCCATCAAATCAGATAGCACAAACACATTGATAACAATGTTCACCCAGTGTGGGTTATGTCTCCAGGTCCTGGTGTCAAGAGTTGGGAAGTCACTTCATTGAATGTTGCAAATGATGATGATGTACATGGTATGTTCTTTTTCATTACAAGAATAATTCCCTCAACCAAAGTGGCATGTATCTCCACGAGACATTCTCAAGAACTCTCACTCATATGGGAAAATTCCCTCAACAAGAGTGGCATGTCTCTCCACAAGATGTTCTCCCTATAGAAACTCTCACTCAAATGGGCATTCCTTCAGCATGACAAGCGAATAAAATCTCACATGATGTGGCATACAAGTATCCCTTAACATAATGATAATAAGGGATCTCAACAACAACAACATCTCAACAAATCAAACAAAAGCAGCACATAATGATATCATATACCTCTTCTTTCGAGGATGGCCAAAAAATGAAAATCTCAGCTATTGAAACAGATACCACCATTGAATTCGTAGCGCGAAATTGTGTCAAATGACTATAAACTTTGTCCCTTTCTCACACCGTCAAATTTTGGACCGTTGGGAATCTTGAAGATTCCCCCAAAGATTCATTTCTGAATATGGTCAAAAAATCCATTGCTCAGATGAAGAATTTGAGCACACCATTGTGGTCACTACAAAATTATGTGAAAAATGGTTATAAAGTCAACATCGTTCTAACACTGTAAAAAATAAGCCTCCAAGGGAATATTTTAGATTCTCCAAAGATTCATTAATGTTGGACAATTGAATATATACTGCTCAGATGGGGAAACAGACCACACCATCGCATTCCTTGTGAAATTTGATTTCTTTTTAGTATAAAGTTGAAATGTTTCCGTTAATGTGAAAAATCAGGCTTTAAGGAATCTTTCAGATTCCTCCAAGATTCTGCATGAGAATATTCTGAAGAATATTCCCCTAGAATGTTTTGTCTAAAAAAAAGTCCCCAAAGTGGACCCCTCTGGTCTCAGTTCTGTGCTTGTTGTTCCACTTGGCTCCTCTCGACTCCCGCTCACCCTCCCCAGTCTGTTGCATTGTATGTGTTTTTATATAGTTTATTGGGTGGACAAACCAATGCATTGGCTATTGGCCAAACGACACCATGCCCAGTTTAAAATTCCAGCTTGGGTGACCGCGATTCAAAACCTATCGGTTTTTTTTCCTTTTAAATTAAAATAACATGTACCCACTGAAGTCGTGTTAACTACTTGTTGATTTGATTTTTGTTTATACATATAACCACCCCCACATGTGGCTTACACAAAACATAACCAATTTTGTAATATGCAAAACATGGTTTCAATATAAAACACAGTTTCTTTGGTTAACAAATAAATGGTTTTTGTCTTTTATCTTTTTTTAGTGTTTTTTTATATGAAATTTGTTTCATATGGTTAATGTTATAACCATGTTATATAATTGTTGATATATATTTTTGTAAAGCCCAAATCTTATGGTTTTATGTATGGTTATTTTTGTAACAATATTGTTTAATTTAATAACCATTATGCTTATAATAACCTTTTGTTTTCTCATTTAAATATTTTTTTAGGTTATTATATTATTATCTTTTTTGTAGGGGCAGGAAGACAATTATTGGATGCCAAGTGTCAATTCTTGAGAGGCCACTAGTCCACTGTCATGTAATCTGTGGGCCTCGCCTATTGACTGGGATGCCATGTGGTACACTGTGGGCCCCTCCCTTTTTCCTTTCTTTTCAAACTTCAAATTGCAATAAGTTGATCATATGAACTCAGATTTGAGTGATGTCTGCGCCACTGAAATCGTAACAACAAGAAATACAACATGGACCCAGTTTCACTAAGATTTGAATACTTAGATTTTTTGAGCTATTTCTCGATTCTAAGCATTTCTGGAGCCACTTCGATCATTCCTCCCCACTTAGGATATTTTTGTCCTCCAAAACCATAAACATAATTTGTAACTATTGTTTTACATTATCTGCACAACAAGTGTCTTGATAGGTCACACTTCCTTGTCCTTCACCCTTGTTCTTTGTAGTCATAAGTGATGAACCAACACTTGCATCCTCTCCAAACCTGTAGTACAACACTTGCAAATTACATGCTCAATTACATGGCCAATCATGACCCAAGCATCCCCATACTTTCCAATAGTTTATAAGACACACACTTTGGTCAAGTTTACATCAGATAGAATCCAATACCCCAACTATAAATAAAAGGCAAAAACATCATCATTGCTTTAATAAGCGATGGAACACACATCATCACTTTTACCATTTAAATTGCAACACATTATTTACAAAATGTGGCCATGACAAGCTACCATATCTAGTAAAATCATTTCTTACTCAACAAAGTGAACCACCAGGAATGTGGCAATTTTCTTGTTGAACACCTTCACTGACGAGTTTCTGCACGGGTGCTTTGTTCTTAAGATGCTACTCTAGATGAAGCCTTCAATGCATGGCTCTTTGATGTCCACCTCTGTTGAAATGACTGCAAAAAAATATTTTTCCTCCAGACTTGCTTAATCTACTTCCTTCCCTGATGTGGTGAAGACCTATCACACCTCATCCTCTTTCTTGATGCCATTTTTCTAGCACTCAGCAACCACATGGTTATGTAAACCATAAAAACTACATGGTTTTCTATGCCATGATTGATGTTCATCATTAACATCCTTGTAATCAAAATGAACTTTAGAGTACTGAGATTTTTTATACCTCTCATGACCGTCTTTCGTGTAATCTTGGCGATGAGAGCTTGCCTCAGCTCTTCCTCTACAATGTGCACTGTTATGGAAGGATTGTGATGCATTCCAATCATCCTCTTTTCTCGTTGGATTTGACAATTTCTTGGAATCTTTTGAGACATTTGAGCACTCTCCTTCACTATATCCCAAAGCTGAAAATTGAAGTATTTGTACCACCTCCAATGGCTAAGTCATTCCCTGGCCCTTAACACCAAGTCCTCCTCCTTTGTATCCCATCTTGGTAAGGATTCTCATGCCAATTCCTGAAATAGCTACTTCCATATTTCCAATAGAAATAGTTTCATATGAATATGAAATTGAAGAATTATTAACATTTTTTACCTTAGATTTTGATTATGAAACAAGTGATGATGGCTTTGCTAAACCTTCGTTGCACTTCAATATTTCCAAGGCCTCTTACGTGGCTCATAATTGAAGCTGCAATCTTTGTTTCTCCTCTTTCTCTTCTCATAGAAGTCTTCTCAATTCAACATTCTCTGCTTGAAGGATCTGGTTGATCTCCTCATCTAAATGATAAGAAGATAACGAAGAAGATGAATGTACACTCGAGGGGTATATGGAGCATCGCCATCTGCTATTTCTTTCTCATGTTCCTCTCTTGCCATTTTCTCCTCATAATATACATACATTATGTCCACCATGCATGTCATCTTGAGGAGGTTTGTGTAGAGATGTTTGTTGTTCTCCATTACCCTTTTTGTTTCATGTTCAGTCATTCACACTCACAATTCACATCACCTAGAAGACTGCTCTAATACCAAACTTGATCTGGATTTCTTCAACTACCGGAATTATCCAAGCTCTTTTACTTTTGTGATTTTAGTAGAATTGCATGTAAAAGAGTATAAAACAACCACATGTGCATATTGAAAGAAGATGAATCATATGACAACCATCAAATCACAGAACACAAACACATTGATAATGGAGTTCACCCAGTGTGGGTTATGTCTCTGGGCCCTGGTGTCAAGAGTGGGGAGGCTGCTTCATTGAATGTTGCAAATGATGATGATGTACATGATATGTTATTTTTTATTACAAGGATAATTCCATCAACCAGAGTGGCATGTCTCTCCGTGAGACGTTCTCTGAAACTCTCACTCATATGGGAAAATTCCTTCAACAAGAGTGGCATGTCTCTCCATGAGACGTTTTCCCTATAGGAAATCTCACTCAAATGGGAATTCCAAGCTAATAAATTCTCACATGATGTGGCATACAAATATCCCTCAACATAATGATAATCAGGGATCTCACCAACAAAACATCATCTGAGAAAATCAAAGAAAAGCATGACATAATTGTATCATATACCTCCACTTTTCGGGATGGCCAAAAAATTTAAAGATTAGGTATTGAAACAGACTCCACCATTGAATCCATGGCCCAAAATCGTGTCAAATGACTATAAGCTTTTCCCCTTCTGACATAGTCAAATTTTGGACCCTTAGGAATCTTAAAGATTCCCCCAAATATTCCTTTCTAATGATGGTCGAAAAAACCGCTGCTTGGATGAAGATTCTGAGCACAGCATTGCACTGCCTATGAAATTCTGTGAAAAATGACTATAAAGTTGACATCATTCTGACACTGTAAAAAATTAGCCTCCAAGGGAATCTTTTAGATTCCATAAGATTCTCCAAAGATTCCTTATTGCTGGACACCTGATTTCTGCTACTGATATGGAGAAACAGACTACACCATTATCTTCCTTATGAAATTCTAGTTCTTTTAAGTATAAAGTTGACATGTTTCTTTCAATGTAAAAAATCACCCTCTAGAGAATCTTTCAGATTCCTCCAAGATTTTGCATAAAAATATTCTGTAGAATTTTCCAAAGAATATTCCCCCCGAAATATTTTCTCTTGAAAAATATGCCCATGGTGGACCCCTCTGGTCTCAGTTTCGCCCTTGTCATTCTGCTTGGCTCCTCTCGGCACCTGCTCACCCTCCCTGGTCTGTTGCATTGTATGTGTTTTTACACGGAAGGTGTTCTATTATGAGGTTTTACCTCATGACACTGTTCTTAGATTCATCATCTGTTATGTAAGCACGCCATTTATGAAAACTGAATATCTAGGTTGCAGGGTGTTTAAAGTTTTCATCTCTTGTTTTGTTTTGGGTATCGATGCAGGCAATGATATTCCGTGACACAGGCACAATGACTCTGCTTATAGATTAGACAATGGGAGAGTTGTTTCGGAATCTGCAAGTGAACGGAAAACTTCATGGAGAGTTAGAAATGGTTATTAGGCACCACAAAAGTGAGAAGTTGTCGTATCTACATATTTCCAAATAATAAATTTATTAGTTGGCAGTACCACCCCCAAACTAGTACGATATCTACTGCATTTTATCAACCCGGTAATCATGTTAAGCAAATGTTTCTCTAAACTCCTCGAGAGACATATATCGACACCTTCTCTTACATTTTTAATTCCTATTTTGCTCGCCATTTTAGCCAATTTTGTACGCAACAAACCCTCGTGAAAATTCAGTCCACTATCCTCTTCTCCAACAAACTTTTCATTTTGTTCTCTTGCATAATTTTTTCTATTATTTGAGCTTTCAGATGTATAGTGCTGGTGTGCATGCAGTAATTCTTCTTCTTCATTATATCAAATAGACCTTCTAGAGAAATGTTATTAAGTATATCCACTACCACTTCCTCTGTAGATTCTCATATTTTGTTGGGGCGGCACTCTGTACATCCTCGGAAGTGCTTGCAAGGAATTTACTTCTCTGTCACAAAGGATTTTCACTTTAAAGCCATCAATTTCTCTAAAATTTGTACTTAGGTATTGGAAAAAGCTACTTGTAGAGTGAAGGAAAGTTTTGTTTATTCATATTAGTATCCAATACTTTCTATCTCTAAAGACGCCACATTGAGAAACAAGCCAACCATCATGCATAACTATCACATGGTTAGCATCCTGCATTCTCAATTTTCTTACTAGGATGCTTAATGTAAACTTTTGGCTGAGCTAAGAATGAACTTACAAATTATCATTGATCTGATCATATGATTCACAATGAACAAGTCGGAAATATTTCTTGGCACTAACACATGTTGGAGAGAACATTCTTTGAGAACTTCCCCTGGAGTAATGATAAGTCTACTTTGTAAGAGAGATTTCTTCGATTGAAAAAAATAAAATCTAATGTACAAAGTATATATAAAAAATAATTTCCCACCTTGACACAAACTTTGAAACTTTGAATGCCATTCCTATCTCTTGAGGCTTGGAATGTCATTCCTATCTCCCGGTCAACTTTATTAAACTAGTAGACAAACTGTTTTTCACGTTCATGTGATAGAGGTTACTAACCTGTAGCTATGTGGCATGGAAAGCTCCTGAAATTACATCATTGAACTGGAAAAATATGGTATCAAATTGAATTTATTTGGTCTTATATGGAAAACCTTAAATATGGGAAAAACTTGTTATAAATTTTAAACCTATAGTTATTTGGCGTGGAAACCTCCTGAAATTACAACATTGGATTGGAAAATGATGGTATCAAATTGAAGTTATTCGGGCTTACATGGAAAACTTTAAGCATGGGACAAACTTGTTATATATTTTAAATTTGTAGCTATTTAGCATGGAAAGCTCTTGAAATTACAACATTGGATTGGAAAATGATGCTATCAAATTGAAGTTATTCAGACTTATATGGAAAGCTTTAAGCATGGGACAAACTTGCTATAAATTTTAAACCTATAGCTATGTGGCGTGGAAAGCTCTTGAAATTACAACATTGGATTAGAAAATGATGGTATCAAATTGAATTTATTCGAGCTTACAAGGAAAACTTTAAGCATGGGACAAACTTGTTATAAATTTTGAATGTATTCAAGATAAAATGTTTCCTGTGAAGTTGTATAAATCAATGTGTCACCAATTTTTTTTATTTTGTTTGATATTTTTGCAACATTTTCAATTATTTTTATATATTTTGGAAATTAATAAATATAAAGAGAATTGATTATTTAACTTTGTTTATCGACCTAAAGAATTCTTAATATTATTGTGTATTGTACATTTTGGAATATTCTATAGATTTATTTTGGAATATAGTCTAAATAAAAGCCAAATCAATATCAATTATTTGAATTTTTTTCATGTATGTCATTTCAAACACTCTTAACATCCTTATATAAATTGTATATTTTATAATATTATAAAAATATGAAAGGTGTAACTAAATCAATTATTTTATTTTGCTTATATAATAGTGTAATTTTCTCAAATGTGAAGAAAATGTAAAGACATAAGGATAATGATGGTTGTCCTCGTTGTTAATTGACAACTTAATTATGATACGTTTTACCATTTTCAAAGAAGAAAATAAACAAAGTGAGTTTCTTCTTAAGCATGAGGTTAAAGTGCAATTGGATGTGGTATTTAATTTCATGCATAGGACTAAAGAAGGATGCTACTTGAAAACGCATGATCCCATTGTTATTGCCTTAAGAATGACACGGAAGGAAAAGTTGTCTTTTAGTTTTGGAATAAGATCAAGCATTGCGTTCAATTAACTAAAATCTGATCTTCTTTAAATAAAAGAAAAAAATAGATTAATATAATCCAAAATCTAAAAGCATGAGGCAATAACCAATATACCCTATATAAATTATGGTAAGAAGTGGGAATGTATGAAGTGACTTTCTTCCTCTCTGTGGATTTAACTTCGCCTTCATGGCCCCGATGAGTCAAAATAAGGTGGAATTTGGAGAAATTGTGAAACTATGGTTGACCATGTAGGACACGAGTGGGACTACTTGTAAATTGATTCCAAACACCAAAACTCCAAAGGTTAGAGTTGGTGATGGGACTTACTTTCATATTTCTTGTATCCTCCTACACTACGGGCGTTTGGGTGACACCTCCAGATATTTGAACATAGGTGGGACTACTTGTAAATCGATTCCAAGCACCAAAACTCCAGAGGTTGGATTTGGTGATGAGACTTACTTTCATATTGCTTGTATCCTCTGACACTACGGGTGTGTGGTTGATGCCTCCAAAGATTTGAACATGGGTGGGATTACTTGTAAATCGATTCCAAACACCAAAAATCCAGAGGCCAAAGTTGGTGATGGGACTTATTTTCATATTTCTTGTATCCTCCTAAACTATGGGCATGTCGGTGATGCCTCTAAAGATTTGAACACGGGTGAGACTACTTGTAAATTGATTCCAAACACCAAAACTCCATAGGTTGGAGTTAGTGATGGGACTTACTTTCATATTTTTTGTATCCTCCTACACTACGGGCATGTGGGTGATACCTCCAGAGATTTGAACGTGGGTGGGACTACTTGTAAATTGATTCCAAACATTAAAACTCTAAGGACCAGAGTTGGTGATGGGATTACTTTCATATTGCTTGTAACCTCCTACACTACGGGCATATGTAGAACATCCATATATGGTTGGGAATGGCTAATAATGTTAGCCATGATGACCATGACCAAGTATAATTTAACCAAGTTCATCGTGGTTGACCATGTTGTATATAATTAATAATGGATGAACATGTTGACCATGCTTAATATTTGTCTATGGTTGACCATGGTTGATGAAATACATTATGTATGACCATGATGACCATGGTCACCATGAAATACATTATGTATGTCCATGGTTACCATGGTTGACTAATTCAACTTGAATGTCTTCTTTCCATAAGAGTTCCAGTAATTTAACATAAGGAACCACATATGACCTAATCGACATCGAGATAACATCCACTCCATCATCTAAGGCATTCTCAAAGGTAGAGAGTGGGTCAGAGGTCACGTAGCCAGATACCCAACAAACCTTGTAGAATGCAATATGCGCTTTGGGCACCATTCCTTTGGAGCTTTCGTGCGCGTACTCCATCATGTTGGCTTTGCCAATGAAATAGCCTACAAAGATGGAGGTGGTTTGTGTGCCATCGCCTAATGATTCCTGCACTAAACAAATTTACACTATCTCGTATAAGAGGCCAAACATGGATTTGTAGCCTTTGTAGAAACCTTGTGCTCCAACCAATACAAACATATCAACATAATAATAAATAGGGTGAAATGTTAGCATGTAAAAATGTGAAAATATTAATTATTATTTTGAAATTCTATATTTAAAATTAAATATGGTGTAAGATTTAGAGTTTTTTTTATTACAAATTTTGTGTGCATGTAAAGTTTTAGTAAAAATGAATATTTGTTTGTCATCATTATGTTGAATGTAATTAAATTTATTTAGTTATTTGTATTTTATAAATAAAAATTTATGATTATTTGTGTTATTAAAAGTTTTTTTTTAGATTATGTAGCTGATTTCAAATTCTAAAATTTAATTATGAACTTATTTTTGGCTCTATTCTTAGAGAGATAATGATATTCTATTCTTTCGGTGTATATTTAGAAAGAAAAATTTTATTTATATATTTTATTGGGGGACAAACCAATGCATTGGTTGTTGGCCTAATGACACCACACCCACCAAGTTTAAAATGAGTAGTTTAAAATGCTAGCTTTGGGTGACCATGGTTCAAAACCTGTCGACTTAATCCTTTTTAATTAAAATAACGTGTGCCCACGAGAGTCGTGTTAACTACTCGTTGATTTGATTTTTTTTTTATACATATAACCACCCCATATGCGGCATAGGAAAAACCTAACCAATTTTGTAATATGCAAAACACGGTTTCAATATAAAACATGGTTTCGTTGGTTAACAAATAAATGGCTTTTTTGTCTTTTATCTTTTTTTACTGTTTTGTTTTATATGAAATTTGTTTCATATGGTTAATGTTCAACCATATTATATAATGGTTGATGTATATTTTTGTAAATCCCAAATCTTATGGTTTTTTGTATGGTTATTTTTGTAACTATATTATATTATGTTTATAATAATTTTTTGTGTTTTTATTCACTTTATTTTATTTTTTAATGTTATTATATTATTATTATTTTTTGTCCTTTTGCATCCAATGATTGGATGCCAAGTGTCAATGGATGACAGGCCACTAGTCCACTATCATGTAATCTATGGGCCTCGCCTACTGACTAGGATGCCATGTGGCACACTGTGGGATCCTCTTTTTTTCCTTTCTTATCAAACTTCAAATTGCAATAAGTTGGTCATAAAAACTCAGATTTTAGTGTCCTCTACACCAATGGAATTGTAATGAAGAGAACTACAACTTGGATTTGGTTTCACTGATATTTGAAGACTTTGATTTTTTGAGCTATTTTTGGTTTTTGAGCATTTCTGGAGCCACCTAGATCACTGCTATATGCCTAAAAGATTGACATTTAAAACATTGCACTAGATAGTTCAGAGGAGTGAAGACTTATTGTACCTAGGTCTTATTTTTCCCAGATGAATTCTTCTCTTGGATCTGAGTTGTTTGTAAAAAAGATTAACCCTACAATTGGTTTCTTTGTGGCCATAATTTGTGCATGTGAAATAGTAACCTAGGAAGATATTGTTGTTCTTGGAGGGCTACCTTCTGCATTGAGATGATTTTTGGGCAATTCAATTTGCTTGGCCACTGTTATTCTTTTGCTGAGAAATTTTCTCTTGTTTCTTTGTAGTTCCTTCTTTTGTTGGAACAAAGGTAATTTCATTTTACCTTTCAATTCAGTTGTTGTTTTCGACTCAACGTCATACCCTAGAATAGTTTAATTTTACGAGGCTCGATGTGCTTCTAATATCTCATTCAAATCTTCAACCACTTTTCCAAATTTTTGATTGAAACTGAGTCGTGTTTTAGCCTTTATCTAATTCCTTCATCAACAATACACTTTCTCCTTCTATCCTTTCACATGCTTGATTTTTTTTCATTCAACTACAACTACCTGATTTATCAGCTACAACTGAATGGAGTTAGAATCCCAACTATCCTCTAGCACCCACTGGAAGGAGAAGCAACCCATAATCAACAAGTTACAAGTTGATTTAGATACTCATTGTTCCATCTCTCATCCATTTTCACACTAGGATCAATGATTACCTTCTCTCCTTTCAAAAAAAAAAAAATTCTTTGTCAATCACTTAAATAGCCTTTCGGACCATATAAAGTTTACCATTGAAATTGAAAATAACAACCAGCTTCCCTTCCTTGATATCCTTCTAACCAAAAAAGATGGGTCACTTGGTTTCCAAGTCTACAGAAAGAAAACCCATACAGAATGATATCTTCATGCAAATTCTCATCACCACCCTAAACAGAAGATTGGCATCATTACGACCCTAACCACTAGGGTGGCTAGAATATCTGATCCCAACCATTTAAAAGATGAACTCAACCATCTTCACAAAGCTTTTGAATTAAATGTCTATAATAGGAATACCATTAAGAAAGTCATACACCTATCATTAAACAAGAATAATAATATCAAATATCAAAATTCATCAACTCCTAAGGTCTCCCTTCCATACATAAAAGACACCACTGATAAAATTACTAAAATTCTTAATAAACACAACATTAATGTAGCCTTCACCCCTTCCAACACCATCAGACAATTATTCACCTCAGTCAAGGATCCTATAAACCCTAACCTTCAAAAAGGTGTTTATGTTATTCTTTGCTCATGTGGAAAAGAATACATAGGTGAAACATGTAGGTCTCTTAACATTAGAATTAAAGAACACACTGCTGACTTAAGATGGGATAGGACCTCAAAATCAACCTTAGCAGAACATGTTCACTCCTCCTCATTACATCTCCATGGAATAAGCCAAACTAGTTAGAAAAGAATACCACTATCTTAAAAGGAAAATCAATGAAGCCATTGAAATAGAAAAAAGGAAGAACAACTTGAACCGAGATGATGGATTAAAACTAAGCAACACTTGGAATCCTTTAATTGAGATCTTAAAGAACCAATAATTAACTCATATCCTTTTTAATAATTTAATCCCTCATCTATCATTAAAAGATTAATAAAATATAAATCAACTCAACAAGAAAACATTATATAACATCCTCCTCAAACAATAAAACTAAAACATAAATAAACATATAAATTGAATAATTGGTTATTTCATAACTAATCATTTGATAATATTCAAATAAATTAATATCATAACTTATTAATTATAACAGCATCGTAACACATGTATTTAAATTAAACGTATAGTCGTATTAACTCATATTAAAATAGTTAGTAAATAAACAATAGGAATCATATAGAAAATTATAAGGAATTAATTAAACAAGTTAGTTAATTAAGTAAACAAATTAATTAATTAATTAATTAGTTAATTTGTTCAATTAATGAATTACACAAACATATTAGTTAATAAATTAGAGAAATAATGAGGGCATTGATTAAAACAAATTAATTAATTAATTTTACAAATT
>APFE031583982.1:0-19489 GCA_000404065.3 Pinus taeda
TTACCTTTGATTCACCAAATCAATCGAAATGGAAAAGATATTCAAAACAACTATGGTATTCGATTCAATCGAAAAGATATTCAAAACAATTATGTTATTGACTTCCCTTCGATTCACAAAGTCAATCGAAAAGATAACCATGTTATCGATAACCCCATTTATGTGAAATTCGTTTATCTTTAATTATTTTAGATTAATTTAATTATAATTATTTTTCATACTTTTCTCAACATTTTATTCCTTGTAATCTGCAATGGATATCATTACTTGTTTGAGTTAGTGGAGTTTTTTAACTTTTATAGACATCTAAATAAGATGATAGATAGGTTGGAAAAAAAAGGGTTCTTCCATAGGCCAAGGGAAAATAATTATAAATTTGGAAATTTCAAAATACAACACCATTCCTTAATTATGGACAGACACTAATAGTACGCAAATGTCGAAAAGGATTTAGCACTCATATGGAATTTATGGTCCCTGGGATTGAGCACTGAAGTTACACATCCTAGTGTTATCTTAGCATAGATTCAGAAGTTGATGGGATCGGTTGCTCGACTATCGAACACTCCTCGACTGCAATTTTTTTAATTCCATTCTTGGTGGCACATCCTTAGTTTCAAGTGGTAGCTCCTCATCAATTCTTTATGTCCAATCTAGTACAATCATTCGTCTAGCCATCGGCTAGAGTGGGTGGGTCTTTATTTTGAACACATTTAAACATTTATTGAGCAGTGAATTGAAGTTAATGGTGATTCTGAGTTCGCACACTTCTGAAGATTTTGGCTCTACAATGAATTATATATATATCAATCATGCTCGTGGCTCAAGGTCGAGTTTTATTTAATGGTTTTTCAGGTATCCGTAGATAGATATGAAGTTATGTTCGTACCCAGAGATTGTCACGAGGGTGGTCAGCTTGATATTGGTTCTTTTTGGATGACATTAAATATGACGAAACCCTAGAATATTATAAACTATGATTCTAAGAGCAGCTTGTTGGATCATATTCTAGATACTACAAAAGATTTACTAGATGCCTGACAGGGGCACGACGATATGGCCAGCAAGAAATGCATGTCATTTCATCTACTGATGGAGGTGAAACTCCTTCGCAATCTGAGCGACATGGATAATTCTCTTAAAATTTAAAGGGATGAGATTCTACCTCTTAATGCTCAGTTTTTTACACTATAAAACCTTATGGTTGATATCTCTTAGCTCGGTTGAGTGGTATTGGCTCTAGGACAACTCCTACGAAGAAGACTTGGCGCTCTCGTGGAGAAGACTTCCTTGGAAATGGAGGTAGTTGTTGATGGATATCTTAGATGTATTTTTTTTGTCATCACATACATCAAGTTGTCTTTATGTTATCATGCAAGTTAATTCCGGTCCTCGGGGGCTTTTACCATGTGTTTACTTGTAATGTCTTAAGAATATGGAGGAATGAAGACAATTTTGATGTTTTTTTCTGAATGGATAGACAACAAAAACTATCAATGTGAAAATTGCAATCATTTTTTGTAAGGTTCCTGGCCCAAAATCCAACCTTTATTAATACACAACTTTAATCGTCTCTTAAAAATAATTACAAAAATTAAATTTTGAATTCCAACAAATCTTTATTGTGTAAAAATATTGACTAATCAACCTAAAAAAATGGATTACTAAATTGTGTACCCTCACATTATGTGTACTATATATAATATCATAAAAATTCTCCTTAAATACATATAGCATCATAACAATTCTCCTTTTATCCAAAGATAGGGATGATTAACTTACTTATTGCATAAATTATTTGATATAATAAAAATAGATTACTAAATTATGTACCCTCACTTTATATGTATTATATATAATATCATAACAAATATCCTTAAATACATATAATATTATAACAATTCTCCTTTATCCAAGATTTAGAGATGATAACTTACTCATTGCATAAATTAATTCTCCTTTTATCCAAAGATAGGGATGATTAAGTTACTTATTTCATATAAATATTTGATTATAATAAAAATAGATTACTAATTATGGTACCCTCACTTTATATGTATTATAGATTAATATCATAACAAATTTCCTTAAATACATATAATATCATAACAATTCTCTTTTTATCCAAAGATAGAGATGATTAACTTACTCATTAAGATAGAGATGATTAACTTACTCATTGCATAAATTATTCCCCTTTTTTCTAAAAATAGAGATGATTAAATTACCTATTGCATAAATTATTTGATATAATAAAAATGGATTAGTAAATTGTATACCCTCACTTTATATGTATTATATATAATATTATAACAAATCTCCTTAAATACATATAATATCATGACAATTCTCCTTTTATCCAATGATAAAGATGACTAACTTACTCATTCCATAAATTATTTGATATAATATAATCAATTTGCAGTTGTAAACCAAAAAAGGGAAGATTTATGTAAAATCAAGTGAAAGCAATAACACAATAAAAGTTATGATTTTACATTATATAAATGCACAATAAAAGTTACGATTTTACATTATATAAATGTAAATAAGGAAGGGTTTTTTTCTATTTCCATTATAAAATTATTAAATCAATTTAAAAAAAATAAAAAAATATTATTCTCAATTAAGTTTATTAAATAGAATTACAAAAAATAAATAAATCAAGGGAGCAGTATAGGTGGTGATCGAAGTAATATAAAATCTATGAAAGCTGAAAGATCCAAAGTTCAAATCCCTTGATTGTGACTAGATTTAAAAAGAGGATGACAAGTTCTAAACCCCTTGAGATTTACTAGGTTCCTCTGAAATACGAAAACGAAAACATTTTTCTTTTTTAAAATAACATTTTTCAAACTATGAAATCAATAACTCCTCGTCTATAGAAAATTTCTTAAATACACTCTAATATTATATTCATGATATAATAATATATTTTATATTATATAATATATATATATATATTATATATATATGAAATCTTTTATTAATAATTATTAATGTGTTATTAGTTTGAAAAATTAATAAAAATGAATATTTTTTTTAAATAATAATATATTTTGTTGTAACATAAATATTTTTAATTTGACTTTATTCACTAAGTTATCTCATCATAATATATAACATATGAAACTTGAAATCATAAAGATAGCAATGTTACTAATGATTCTAAATTAGCATAGACACATGTTAACTTTATCTCTATAAAGTAGGGATTGAACCTTTTTGAGTGCGAACATCTTTTCAAATGAAAAACTTAAAGAAATGTTTGTATTTTTCAATTCGACATATTTTGATAAGTACCCAATAACATGGATGTATGATGATTCTTTACATATCTGTCATGTGTCAACTCCATGCTTAGCGTGAAAATAACTACACAGCTCTTTCATCTTAAGCAACGCACTAATAAAATGTTTTAATCATATATTTTTTTTTCATTTCCTTTACACAATATAGACATAGTCTCTCTATCTATAAATAAATACATATTTACATTGAACTTTTTTTGTTATTAGTATTTTGTTTAGATTCTACATGTGAACTCATTAGAAAACAACTATGAATCGAAGGAATTACACATCTTCCTAATATTTAGCAATTCATTTATAAAATCTTTATTCATCAAACTTTTTTTATTTTCATTTTATTAATGAATTTGTTTTATTAATATTTTTTTAAAACTTTATATTGAGCATCAAAGGAAATACTAAAGGTCTAAGTTAGAAATAACACATCAATGGAAAAAGAGTGCTCTCTCTCTATAAATATGTATAGAAGATATTGAAATATCCTATTTATAACTCACATTGATTTTGTTAATTAATTGATTTAAATACCTTTTTTGTCGATCAAACTACTTCTATTAATTCATCGAAACAATACATAGGATTTGCAATAGATTCACTTCTCCCCTGGTCTCACTCTAACTTGATTTGTTAGCTTGGAGAGATATACTAAAACTAATAGAAAAGTGTCAAAAACTATATTGTGTCCATAGACAAAAAGTACAAAGTCTCCCAAAGATAGCCACACATCATCAAGGACTATGAGGGGGGGCAGATTTTCAAACTGATAACCTTTACACAATGGAGTTTCTTAATAGATCACCCTATCATCATATCCTCTATGTCTCAAAGGCAATATAAAGTATGCTAATCAATAAGGGCATTTAAATATTTTGATTACGGTTAACACTATTTTTTTTGGTACATAGTTATAATATCAATATTAATTTTAGATGAAGGATTTATAGATTCTAGAAAAGTGAAAAGTAATTATAAATGAAATTAGTATTTTTTCTAATTTCAATTATTTTATCTCTCTAAAGTTAATGTAAAATTAAAACGAGAATTGAAGTATTTTATTTATGATTAATCAAATATTTTTTTGTTATTACTATTTTTTATTTGTTAATGTAAATAATAATTTTGTATTTTTAAATATAAGATTAGGTGACAACATCTCCTCCATACTGAGCTCTAGAAAGATTCTTAGTCCAATGAAAACAATGGCATAAATGTTATTGACTTAGCTTTATTTACTAAATCATCTCATCATAACCTAGAAGATCTAGTAAATCAATGGAAATTCCTTCTATTGCAAGCTTCTTCCTACGTCCAAGTTGAGCCCATTTCCCTAGTTCTTGTGATCTTTATGATCTATGTGAGGTCGATCTCAAGGGGTTCCTTCTACATGTATATCAAAGCCACAGATCTTGTCTCTTCACTTGAAACCAGGGAAAATTTTAGGGGCTAACATTCGCCCATGGGCTAGTTTTCTATACTTTTTCCAAAAAAAAGATTCGCTAATTTCCATTTTTTTGTAAAACTGATTCACCCAAATTTTATAGAATGAAATTATTTTACCCTAAAAATTGACAAAAAATTATATATAGACTATATAAAAATATTATAAATTTGAATATTTTTACAAAAATATCTCCAAACATTTTATAGATTTCATATTATGACTAGTGGGATTCACCAATGTTTCTAAACTTTAAGATAAATTTCCATCCTTGCAACCAGAATTCAAGATCAAATGGGAAACCCCTCTAGCTGTATTTGGCTCCTACATGGATGAAGGAAATTATAGGCACTAAAATTGCTCAGTAAGTGTGTCATAGCTAAGGATGCCTACATTTCTCTAGTTTCAAGATTAAATAGTGGAGCCAAATTCCATGTTGTGTCCTCTTCCTCCTAATCCAAATCCTTTAAGGATGCCCTAAAGCTAGGACTGTCACCTCTGAATCCAAAAGATCTTTTGAGGGTCAACATTCATTGTGGATCATGTAGTAGACAGTCCCTCTTGAAGTGGATAATCTTGTATCGAACATGGCATCTGTAGATTATGAATGAAAAATGATTATTTTTTGGTTTAATGAATGTTGGCCATCGACATCTGCACTACGAGAATGGGTGCATGAAAACTAGTGCCAAAATGCAGACCTGTATTTTGTTTGAAAGGATGCTTTGTGGTGTAGTTCAAAAATTTAGAAGACTTGCAAAAGGCTTTTGATCGGGGACCCTAGTTTTGGAGTCAATATTGTCAGACGATGATTTCCCGATTTTAATCCTCTTTCCATGATGACTCTGGCCACTCTAATCTGGGTAAGGCTTCTTAACTTTTCCATTCATTTGACTCACTCACACATCTTAATTGATGTGGGAAACTTACTTAGACACTTCATTAAGATAGATATTGAAAATCTTGTGAAGGGAATTGTTACATTTGCTAGTATCTATGTTGAACTAGATCTCAACAATAGGCTACCTATAAAATCATCCTCAAGTGGAGGGGCAAAGTTTATTCGCAATTGATGGACTATGAAAACACTACTTCCCATTGCAGAAGATGTCAACTGCTTGATCATTTTGAAAATGCACGCCCCTTTTCTCAATGGCACTATCCCCATTAGGATGCTATGAGAAAGAGTCGTGGATGGCAAGATCCAAAGGTAACAAAATGATCTAAGGATTCTTCCGCTGACAAGCACAATAACATGTATCAACAAAAGACCCCTATTTTCAAATCAACACCTTCTAACTTAGCTCAGCCACATGCAGAGCCATCTCATCCCTTAGCTGAGGAAGCCCACCTTTCAACTGCAAATGAAAGAGACTCACCCATAATATTGGTTTTGTCAATGAGTGGGCACAAACATTTCTATGAATTAGATCACTCATATAGCCATAAGGAAACAACAAAGAAAATCTTATGACAAAGAAATCGCCTTAAAAAAATGTTGTGATTGTCTCCTCTACATCTATTCTTAACAACTCTTTAGAATAGATTAATGTCTATAAGCAAAAAAAAAATACGTGATCAATTATAGACTCTAAAACCAACACTACAATGAATATTCTTTTGTATAATAATTTGTAACCAATAGAATAATATAAAAGTGATACAAATTAATTAAAACAAAAATATTGAATATACATTTATGATCTTAATATCTACACATTAAATATAGGTGTTAAATCCTAAAATATAAAATCATAAAATATATTTAATATTAGCGTTAGTAAATATGAATATATAATATTAGTGTGAGTAAAGGAGGAAGTGGTGGACAATAATGTTTGAATACTCCAAAGTCAATCAATAATGAATACTCCAAAGTGAACGAATAATAAAGTGAACGAATAATATTTTAAAAGAATACAAATGGATTAAAACAAAAAATATCTGCACCTACAATATTCGCGTCAGTAAAGGAGGAAGGGGTGGAAGAGAGGACAACGGTGTTTGAGGCCAAAGTGAACGAATAATAAAATGGAGGATGGATGGATTGTCGTATTTCACCCAAACCACCGCACTTGGGATTCACGTGTGAGACCCACACCACGAAACGTCACACCACGATTGTGAAATGGAAATTCTCGTGTTTCACATATGTCTTGTCAACTTTAATGACTTGACTATATGAATTCAAATATATAAATTTCCATTCCGAAAGAGAAAAAAGTTTTGTACTGAATATAACATGACATAAGTTTTGTTTGACTATATGAATTTAAATATATAAATTTCCATTTTGAAATAGAGAATAGTTTTGTACTCGCCTTAACATGACATAAAGTGTTGTTTGACTATATGAATTTAAATATATAAATTTTCATTCCAAAATAGAAAATAGTTTTGTACTCATCCTAACATGACATCAAGTGTTGTTTTTTCCAACATGCTTTGGAGGGAGGACATGGTATGTAAAAGTAGGATACGGTGTATGATGCTATTTTGGAATATGGTTGGCAGATTTTTTAATTAAATTATGGTGAAATGTGAGGTGTAATACTTGGATATTTGAAGTTGCGGGAATATTTTTAGTTTAATAAGATGAGGTGTAATACTTGGATATTTGAAGTTGTGGGAATATTTTTAGTTTAATAAGATATAGGATTAAGTAAAGTTTTTTTTTTGGTAGAAATTAAATAAGAGAAAATTTTTGCCGACGTGTTTCGAACCAACAAGTGTGGTCCATCATCACGATCAGGTGATGAACCACACTTGTTGGTTTGGAACACGATGGCCAAAAATTTATCTTATGTGATTTCTACCAAAAGACTTTGCTTAATTCATTATGGATCACAAAAGCTTGAATACAAAGATATAAGATATTAGATGGATGATATTTTCTACAATTAAATTGGAATTTTAATATTTTTTGTTATTTTTCTAAGAAAATTTCAAAAATTATATCTAAAATCTAAATGTTTCAATTTATTCACCTCGCGAGTGTAAATGTTGGGTTATAGAATTGATATCATTGCCAAAGGTGGCTCAACTCTACACCTGGGGCGACATATGTCAACATAGGCTCAACGGTACACTCCCATAAATCCTATCATGGCTAGAGCATCCACTGTAGATGTGAGACAATACCTCTGAGATTGTTTCTTATGGAGCTTCATAATTACAGGGTCATTCCACCTATGGAGACTTGAGTGGTTCTAATGCATTGGTGTGTGAGGAATACATACATCCTTCCGACTTCATGGAGAATAATACTGTGTTTTGGGTTGCATCTCGAGTTATGGTGTTTGGTCAATGCAATATCACTCATCTTAGCAATTCACTCGCAGTTGGGGATGACATCTCATGCGAAATTTTCATTTTTTCATTCGCATGGAGATTGGGGCCTGCTATACACTGGAAATGGGGAAATTCGTGACCCAAAGAATTCTTATGGGTGAGTATGGGCTCCACCTCGGCCTTCCAACTTGCCTTGTAGACCCAGGGCATCTGACCTCTTAGTGGAATTATCGCGTTGGGCAGAATTCATGGTGCTTAATCGTCATCTCTAAGCTTAATTGTGGAGGAAACTAGTTCATGGTTGTTATATGTCTATCAATTCTCTTTGTTATGGCTTAATCAAGGGCATGGTCTATAGTGTTGGTAGGTTGGCTTCAAATTTCAGAGTGCGGCTAGCTAATCCCAACATGCTCACTCGTCAACCTGGAGTGTTTCTTAGGGGGAGCATCTCTGGGTACCTTGGAGTTGTTCAAAACTTGCTCGGGTTTGACAATAGGACGTTATGGGTCATCAACTAGCTAAAAGGAAAGGTGAAACCATGGTGGTGAGATGGAAATTTGTGGACATTTCTCATCAGTTGTTGTTGGGGCAGTGTCGGCATTAAGGCTTCGAGGGTGTTGAGTATGTTCCTTCTGTGTGTGGTCAAGATCACTGCTCAGGGCTTGTGGATCTTCACAGTCTAGCTGCGCAATCCAATAATCTCTTTTTAATCTACTCATTGGTCATATTTTATGTGACCTTTTGTCCTTTATAAGTTAGACTAGGTATAGATAGTGTCAGCCCTGTTAGTTTTATGACTCCAAGCCAAAATTTTGGATATCTTGTGTCATATTGCAAATCATGTTCACTCATGTATATGATCTTGAAAGACATACTGATTAAGTATAACATATATAACCTTAAGACTTTAAATTGGTGGTTTTGGGCCTATTTCCTTGTTGGGCGGCCATTAACACCAAATGGACCTACTTGTACTTATTTTCATCAGTAACTAAAATGTCGAGCCTTACCAAAAAATAAAATCAATTAATTCGTAAGTGTACGTGTCCATTTGTGAATTGGTTTTGTGGGAGACATCTTTTAGCTTCAAATGGACTAAGAATTAGTTGATCTCTTTCATTTTTAGTTTTTCCATATATGTGATTCATCCATTCAATCTTTTAATTAATCTTTAATTGATTTAAGACTAGTCCAAGTAATGCAAGGAGGTGCAAGAGGGTAGCTATGTATGATTGTTGTGATCTGATGTGATGCGTCTATTCTACGACGACGTAGGACAAGACACTAACAAGTGATGGCCAAGTTTTTCAAAATCTTTTAGTTTGATTTTTGTAGGACATAAACCTTTATTAAAAGGTTTAGTGTTCTTTAATGCCCAGTCTGACAACAAGCACACAAAATTTAGAAGAAGGCTTTATAATGGATTGGATGTAGACAATGAACTCTATAAATTTCAATTGGGAGCAACTAGCCTTCGATTTGGTGGAAATAACAATTTATCCCTCTTTGATGTTCCCACATTCGTAATTCCTGGCGAAGAAGGCTTCAAGTAACAACAGGTCATTCGTATCGAAATGAGTAATCTGTATTCTGTATTTTCTAATCCTTTAAAGAAATTGCTAGAACTATAGTCGCAACCATCTGAATGGAGAAATGAGCCTTTTAATGAATGAAATAAAGTTTACAAATTAGGTTTGTTATATTATGTTTATCAAACCTAAATGATTTATGAACACAAAACTTAGAGGATAGAATGGAATTTGTTATGAATGATTATTATAGGTCATAGTAATTAAGCTACAACAATTATTGGATGCCATCTTGAGTGTACCATACACATGGTTGATTCAAACCCTGCGCAATAATAAAAATGTAAAGGCACTTTGACACTCCTTTCATTTCATATTTTAAATTTACCATTGTTTCAATACAACCTCATCAATTACTTCAAGAAATTGACCAATGCATTTTCTTTGATCAGATTTGGCCTTTATTCGCAGGTGATATGGTCTCATATGAGTTGATTTTGTCAGAATAATAAACACTCCCACTGTTCCTTAGTGAGTAGGGAGTTAATAGTTGGCGATAGTCAACAAGTTTTGGTAGAAAGTAAATGACAATCGGTGGAATCCTTGTAGATTCTCTGGCTGGGTTTAAGTATAAATTGTCTTATGTTGAATACAGTTTGCAAGCTCTCTTTGTGAGTCTTCATTTTTGTTATGGTATGCCCACGGGGGCTTCACTCAATGAACCTATGACATAGCACATGCATTCATGGCATACTAAACAATACCCTTAATTTGACTACATATTGGAAAATACCTCTAAAAATCACTTTATTTAACCCTCTACCAATACTAACCCAATATACCTTCCCAATTTAAAAATCCCCTAATTTCACTATATATTGTAGGTATACACTATTTCATTAACATTTTTTTTACCCCTTTATATGTGTATCCCTGTTATTCCATTCAATTGCACCTTCTCATGTTCGTATTCTTCTTTTCATTCCAACTTTTAAGAATTCAAGTGAAATGCATATTTATCCTTCCTTGATTTCAAGAAACATTCCATGAAATATATCCCCTTAGGCACATGGTATCTTGTGAAACTAGAAATTCAACGTGATGGGAGTGTTATGGAAATGTAAACATGACAAATATTGATCATTTGTGCCCTCTAATCCAAGGCCCATAAATTATTCAGGTTTGAGATAACTAAAATGGAAACTTCTTATCCTTTCATTTTTAGATGAGATGAAGTTCAAACTTATCACGAAGCTTCTACGAGCATTAGATTTTGCCCATTGTACTATGTCTTAGTCAGTACTCCGTCAACGACACTATAAGTGGTTAATATAAGTGTGCACATAGGTGTGTGCATGTGTGTATATAATTTTTTCATGTATTATATAAATTTTAAGTTTAGATGTTATCCCATTTAGTGTGGCTAAATCTCTTTACCATCTTATAGCATTTCAAAAAGTCACATATTGACAAAAAAATTATCTAATATTAAGGATACCTGGCAACAAATAGGTCATGTGATTTTAAGGCGTGCTTGGGTAGATATGTTAGACAAGTCTCTTATTAATATGGTAGTATTTTTTTATTGAGGGGTATTTTTTTAACATGTGGTTGACAGTGGACACAATGAGTTGAATGAAGAACACAAAGTATATTTTCAATATATTTGGAAAGAATTACTTAAGGTTGGAGAAGAAAGTGTTTCCTAGGTTGTTATGGATGGTGCTTTAAATTATGTGGGTGTTAATAAGTTGATCATGGATGGATTTAAAATAATTGATGACATCCCTTGTGTCACAGTGCCACTCATTGTGTGGATTTATTGCTTCATGATCTATACAAATTGCCTTGGCTGAATGGGGGATTTGTAGATGAAAAATAATTATGAATTTAATCATCATCCATTACTTTTCAATGACATCTCTAGGAAGCATAATAGCAAGAACTTAATGAGCCCTTTTGACAATTTTTGCCATGTTTACATCATTTCTGTAGAGAGCGGCTAACAAAAATCTCTCTTCTCCATGCCTATATCTACATGGATTAGTTTACTTATATCATGCACATATATGGGCAAAGACAATTTAAAATTAACCTGTGTAAATTGACCTGGGATTATAGTGTTCAAACATTTAACTAGTTTGTGACATTTTCGCATTTGAAAATCTTTGTATTTTGTGTTCAAAACGAAAATTGATTCAACCTTTATGGAACACAAAGCACTAACTATTTTATCTAACCAATTCTAGATTATTCTTGTGAACAATATCAATAAAATTTCTTTGGGTTGCTTCATCAGTTGCAAGTTTAATACACTAATGTTAAGCCAAATCCATTTTAGATTGATCAACTGATGCATTAGTCAAATGTGAAACCCACTAAACTCTAAGAAAAATGTGTTAGCAGAATAAAAATCAGGTGCAATCCTGGAAATTCCACTCATATCACTTTATTAACTTATGATGCCAAACCTATTTCAGATAGCTTGCTAGTGTATTATTACAAAAATCACCCTGAAACTCCATCAATTACAAATCACTCACAATTGAGTCTTTCCTGAAATGTTGCAGCCTTGTAGTAATATATTTACAAAGGTTGTTTTTCATTGCTGAATATATTAGAGTGTCATGTCAAACATTTATTAAAATCTCATGCAATAGTCTATTGGCCTCTTGGGGTGTATATTCCCTTGCATGGTCCATTTGTAAGGATAGTATATGTAGTCATGTCAGGGAGATGCATGCTACCTTTCATCAATTTAAACAACTTTATTCAGTAGTTAAGAATCTTAAATAATTTGTGGAGAATTTCCCTCATATTCACAACCACCTCTATCCACCAAGCTTTGTAAAATTCAGTGTTATGAAAGGTGATATACACATCGTTTAATTTGAATAGTTGAATTTGATGGTGTGTATATAATTTACAATGACATTCATTAAACCTAACAATTTGTATACCACTGGCAATAACAGTGAATATTGCATAATCAGATGGATGGACGTTGCCACAACACAATGAGGTTGATTGAAAGCAAGGTGGGGGTCATTGAAAGTGAGGTGGTATTATTGTATTTAGTAAGATTTCATTTCCATGTTAAATTGTAACATGAAATCCCACCTTTTGATTGGTTGTGGATGTTAAACAATAAAATATCAAGCATCTTACAAAATCTATGAATCTTGAAATATCTCTAGATGAGAGAAAATAATGTGTCACGAGAGATATGACGGATTGAATCATTTTGCAATCTCTCCAAATGGGAGCAAACAACGTGTCACAAGAAATTAGATGAATCACTTTTAGAAGGGTTAGATAGCATTCAAGATGAACGTGTCCACTGCAAGGTTAGGTAGAATGGTCGATTGTTTCATTATGCAACATATTAGTGGATCAGGTCCATGTCTATACAATGACATGCTTGAGCCTATGATCATGCTTGTGTGCCCCTATGTTTGTAGAAGGCAATTGGGTCTAGATGCATGTCCTAGGCAACTTTGGCAGAAAGATAACCCCCTCTAGCAGCCTCGTAGTAGAATGGTGATGTATGTAGCATGGGAAGATGTTTTTGTCCATTAAAGATAAAAAATAAGGCAATTGTAGTTTTCTCATGTCCATTAGAACACTAAATAAACCAACCAAAAAAAACAATGGGTGGAAATTAAAGCAGAGTACTAAAGTGGGATTTAACACCGAACTATTGAAAAACTAAAATTCTAAGGTATGAAATAAATACAAAATTTCCAACCATTTCAAGCCCATAAAATTCTAATAATGGCCCTGAGACAATACATAAGATACATATTATAAAAATTATGTTATGCCCTAAGAGGCACTAAACATGCACAAAACAAAACAAAAAATAGCACACGGTGTTTTCATAGATGTAGCATTTGAAATGTCATCATCGTTGGGCTTAGAGAGTTATCCAACCATCACAGGTGGCTAATTGACAACCAACAGAACCAAACCATCATTTTCTTTTTTTGGTAGCTTGACCACATCATAAATGGCAAAGGGGATACAAGATGCCTTATCATCTATAAGTGATGTTGGTGCATCATCATGTCAGTCATGCAACCAAACTTTCTCATGCTCACTAACCTACATGCCTACTTTGTGTTGAGGTAAATATTGGCTTGAACTTTACAAACTTTGAAAATGTCTCTTTAAAAATTTAGAAACACTCACCTTTATGTCTATAACTTCTCATGTGTGGTGACCAATACAAATGATTATTGCTCAACACAAACTCCAATGATATCACTAGCTTAAATGAATATTTCTCTATATCAATGTTGGTTAATGACCACATAAACATTCACAAGAAAGAGGGAGAGGAATGCAAGTGATGTAATATTTTATTAATGTAATGTACATTGATATCAAACACATATTGGTTCTCTTGTCTAGAGGTTATTAAATGGACTTAGAATTAACCATCTAAACCAACATTCCATGTTGGCTAAACGTTAAGTCACTAACACTAACTAATTGGTGGAAATGTCACCCATTTGGGTATTGGTAGTACTCTAACCACAAGAAAACAATTATAGAGCAACTTTTTGAATGCTTCTTTCCAATACTATTATGATTTATTTAACAACTACGAATTGAAACTCATATAATAATTGGAAAGCTACATAGCAAGTTCCTCGAGAAAATAAATATCAAGATGTAACATTTCCAAATAGGTAATGCTTCCAACTTAAAATTTATGTAAATATTGTCACACCTTTTTGGAAAAGCGAATGATAGAAATCGTGATTTTGAGATAAAATTGAGATGTTATCAAGATGTTCACAACACTGCAAATAATAATTTTGAATGGAAGGCATTGGCAATTGAGATTGTTAAAGAAAAGAGGCATTTCTCACATTCAAGTGATGGGGGGCACAAATCTGGTCACTGATTGGATAAGTGGACTCATTGAGATGTAAAACCCTATCTTGAGGTTTTTACTCAAACAAGTAAAGGCCCTGGAAATCTTCTTCTTGGTCATTTTATAAGCATAGATCTATAAAGAGCTCAACTTGGGAGAAGACACTCAATCGAATAAAGTACTAGAGATATCAGAGGGTACATGGGAGATTGATGAATAGGAATATGGGGCATCTCCCCTATATTCTTTAGGATCCCTATATGTTGATGGATATACATGTTTTTCTCTCTCTTTTCCTGTTCACAATATTAACATACATGTTTTAACTGATGAAGTTAATAATGAATGGGTTTAAAGCTCTGTTTCTTTTGATTAGAATCATGGAAGAATGAATGTAAGGGAATCTTACGCAATCTTTGGGAATAAAAAGGGAAAATTATGCTCATGGGAATTTTAGGAATGTTTAATAGTTGTGTATTTTTGAGGCCTAGCTTTAATTTTTTGTTGAGGTTCAATATCATAGAGTTGTATGCTCTTCATGAATGTATATTCTTTTCATACTAATGTAAACGCTTACAATTGTTTCCTAGGAAAATTTAAATATAAACAATACAACCCCTTGGTCATCAAAATAGGTTGTCGAATGATGACTCGCATAAATATAAATTAAAACATTGTCATCAATAGAACTATTGACAAAAACTTCAATGCTAATCATAGTGATCAATAAATCAAATCCCCAATTAATACCTTAATCGATCATTCAAGAATATGGATTAGAAGTTACAAAACTAAAGAATTTAAGCTATCTCATTCATAATAACTTATTTAATCTAAAAAGACTCAAGTGAATTATGCTTACTATATATTGACTCTATTGAAATTTCACCCCATGAGTATTTTATTTCTCTCTTAGTTCCTTTTCTTTTCTTAAAAAAGGATAATAGGAAATAGTAGCACAACGCTCCTATAAAAGTTGAAAAGAGCATAGGTAATTAGAAAGGTAAAAAAGAAATAAACCTTGTGAGCAGATCCACAACGATTGATCCATAGCTAGCCTTTAGGAAAACCAAAAAAATAACAATTAGAGAATAGAATTGCTCGGTTTCCGTCGCCGCCCGGAAAATTTTCCGGCTCCGGCCATCAGCAATCCCTCTGCTCGCTACCACCCTCCCCTAGCACCGCCACCCTCCGTCGACCGCTCCGCATTCACTTCCTAACATTTCCACGCAGATCGGATCGGAGCTGGCACTTCCTGACATTTCCATGCAGATCAGATTAGAGCTGGAATTGCCGCCGCGGAGGAATAATGCCATTGCCAATTCGAAATGGAGGAATTGCGAATTTGTAGACTGCTCACTCACCTTCCTCCTCGACTCGGCACCTCCCACTCTGCAATTCCTCTACTCTGCAGCTCGCCAACCAGGTACACTGGAGTAACACACCTTTCCATGAATGAGTGCACCAAAATAATGGATGCAAGAGAAGAATTTGCATCATTTTAAAGAAGTAGAGTTAGGTGGCTGACAATTAAAAGAAGAAATGATGTAGCATACCCAAAAAAATGTCATTTGTTATTGAAGTATCAGTTTTGTTCAACTATTTAAATTTCTTCAGTCATATTAACCACTAGTTTGGAGCCATTAAAACCCTGAATTATTTGTAAAAGTTCAACATGTTGCAAAATTGCAAATGTCAGTTTTGGATTATTTTGCAGAACTGCAAATGTCAGTTTTGGATTATTTTGCAGAATTGCAAATGTCAGTTTTGGATTCATTTCTTTCTTGTTCTTTTATGGATAAAGTTCTTGAAATCTCCCAATGCAGGCTGACTTTATTCTCTAATGATGATATGCAATAAATCAAATTTTGCATTTATGTTATTCCTTATCCATCACAGTTTGAGTGAAAGGGAACGTTGGTTATCAAGCAGATACAATGTACCTATTTGGTTATTTTGTTTGGAATTTGGTAAAACAAAGTTCATGGCTTCTATCTAGGTGTTGTTTCAAAAAACATTACTGAAAAGTTTCGGCCAATTTGGGTACCTAGGATCAATAAACATGGTAAAACCATATAGTAAACCATAATCCTTGGGTTGATTTGGATACCCAATATTCTTAAACATGGTGAAACCATGTACTAAACCATAATCCAAAAAATTATGTGATCATTCTCAAATTAGGCTCCTTTTATATACAATATGTGCACCACATACATGAGATATAATTCTCAACCTTGCAAACTGAAGTTAAAAGCAAAACTGAAATTTTATATGAATCGTAATCATCACCATGGAATTTCTGCTGTAAACGAATGGCCCAATGCATGTTACATACAAATGTACCTCTGTAAATAGAATTAAATTTGGAGCTTCTGTGGTAAAAAATTCTGTTGTAAATGAATGGTCCAATGCATGTTACATACACATGTACCTCTGTAAATAGAATTAAATTTGTAGCTTCTGTGATAAAAAATTCATGTCCCCGGACTCTGGATACATCTTCATTGCACATAAATAAATTAAATGATAATTATAAGAATGGCAATAGCGAATATAAATGAGAGGGCACTGTGCAGAAAAAATGAGTTTAAATGGGTTGCATCACAAGTGGAATTAGGATTAGCTGGTAGAGCATCAGGGGATATGGATTGCTTTGGAGGTGAAACTCTGGAACTACTTGTATAAGATGTGTCTGGGCTGCCAACTGAGGAAGGGCCAAGGGGAGACTGAAGTGGTGTAATATTTGATGGTGTTGGTGCTGATGCTGAACTGTTTCTATACTCCAAATCATAACCTGAAACCATAAAGGATGTGAGACAATTAGTCAGAGCATGTTCCTAAAACTCACCATCACAGAAGGCATGGAGAAGATATTCAATTAATATATCAATATGCTTTACTCCCCAACAAATATCCATTTTCTAGAACCAGATTTAAGTGGGCACTTATAGTTGGCTTCCTTCCACCCCAGTTTAAGCTTGTCCTGGTCAAAGACACTTTCATAACCTGACATGAAATTCTCTGCATCAAAGAAGAAAATGGCATTGTAAGAGTTAAGAACCAGAGCAATGACTTACTTTAATAACAACACAGAACATATATGCTATATCAGAGCTGAAAATACATAAACTTACTGCCATATAGGAAGAGTTAATGAATGCAGTAGATTAGCCCATCCACTATTATGTTGGTGAGGGGGATGTTACTTCTCTGGACACCATATTGGGTTAAGGATCATTGTATATAGGGAATTATGTGATGCTACGGAAAAGACCTCATAAAAATGTGGGATGGCACACAAAAGGAGTGGAGATTTTAAAGTCACATTGTGTATTGACATTTTATCATTCATTGTTTACTCTCACACACCCACCAACATAGCAAGTACCCCAAAGGAGGTGGGAGGAGGTCAAGAAAGCACACATATCCATCCACCAACTAATAGGTAATGTTTATGCTGATAGGCTACCAACATTTATCGTAGTTTTAAAATTTTCATATGCCACAATTCCTTAGTTACTTACTCAACCATCTGCCTATTTCTATTTAGATTTTTGTTTGTTTGTTATTATTTATATCCACTATCAATCCTTCCATTTACAATAGGAGTAGACTCCTCAGAGTATTATCGTGTGTATCTTATCACATACACATATGTATACATATTTTCCTATACTTGTCCTTTTCTAGCTTATGTGTTATCTTCTAAAAATTTAAAGAGAAATCATCGGACCAACAATGACTGGGTTACAAGTTTTATTATAGCTAATGGCTATATCATTTGGCCTTTATATATATAATATATATATAGAATATATAATAATATATATATATATATATATAATGTTCTTCTAGATTTCTCATGGAATCTAACTTACATCTATTCATGTTTATCTTGTTGTACTATCTAAGATTAAACCTTTAGTTATTGGAAGCACATTTAACAATTATTTAATGAAATCACAATTCTTTTTTCATTGTGAGCTCGATGAGATTTAACCATTAAGATCGTGATGTGCTTATAAAATAAAGCAATTAGAAAATTATTCCATGATTTGGTATCATGAATCTGTAACTCACAACAATTTTAAACCTCTGCATCTAGTAGGCACATGAAGTTCGAAACATATCTAAATTCCTTTCCTATATTTGGGGCTATCACATTTACCTCCTAGTGGATCCCCATATTCTTTAAAATGGCTTTAATCTTGCTTACTTTGTACTTACTAAATTTGGTATAAAGTTGATATATTTATGGGTATCAACAACATTGTTCTGAGGTGCTTATATGTTTATTTAGTACCTCGAGGTAACTATCTTTTTTAACTTAAAATATCAAATATGATTCTCACTCACTATTATGATACTAATCTCCTTTCCATCACAAGTTACTCTAATAGCTTATCACAACTTACCTTCATTTAGCTAGTTTCTTAATAAGAACCAATTCCCAATTATTTGACTTCGACAAACCTCCATGCAAGTAGTTTGAACCAATTATTCTACTATTATAACCAATTTTCAGTGACTCCCTGGATGAGAACACTTCCAGGGAGGTAGGTTAATTATTTTACAACTTCCCCAGCAATCCTAAAATCCAGGCTTACTCATACCAGCTGGATATTACTAAATTGGACTTGCTCATAGTTGCATTATACTATTTGACATTTATTTATTTATATAACATTCTTTTGTTACCTTATGGGTACCATGTTGTGTACTCCATATAATGTATATCGTTAACACTATCAAAATTCATCATTGCACTTACCAATGCTTAATTGGTAAAAATGATCCTAACCATTTATATTATTCACTCAATATAACCCTAATTGACTCATATTTATATATTATATTGTAATTTTAAGCGTTCTACATCTCCATTAAATATTTGCAACAATTATCTTCAAATATGACCAGTCAGTCTCCTTGGGTATACCACTACACCATATATTTGCTTTATTTAATACAGGGTCGTCAGCCTCGTTTTATTCCCTTTCCTAATTCCTACATACACTTTATTTTTTGTATATTC
>APFE031583989.1:659-103164 GCA_000404065.3 Pinus taeda
AAGAGACTATGATATCTTCTAATATTCCTTCCAGAACAACTTTAGATCTGTCTGCTAGTTCTAAGATTGTAGAAGCTGATCTAATGTTGTTTAATTGCAGAGTTTTCATTGTCTCCATTGTCATTACATTTATAGCTGCTCCCAAGTCTATTAATGTATTTGGTACTGAGAAATTATTTATTGATATAGTAACCATAGGGATACTAGGATCAATATATTTCTCTACAATAGTTTGCGTAGACATGAGGCTTGCTAGTTTACTAATGACTTGGATTGTAGTGGGATCCTTTTCTTTTTCCCTGATTTCTTAATGCATAATTCCTTTATTGTTTTAGCATATATTGGTATTTCTTTAATTGCCTTCACAAATGAATTTTTACATAAGCATTTTTTAATTCATCTAAAATATCAAATTCAGGAAGAGTTATTTCTTTTGGTTGTTCCACTAACCTTTTAGGATAAGGTGGTGTTTGAGTTGTAATCGTTTTTCCTTTCTGAACTTGTATTTCAGTTTGTGATGCTTCAGGTGATTCTCCTTGTTCAGTTGGTTCTTCAACGATTGGCGGAGAATCATTTTTAAGTACTTTTCCAGACCTTAAATGGACATCATTTAGAGGAAGAATAGAATAAGTCGGAAAGTATGCTGCTTCCTCTACAGTGTATGCAGACTTGTCCACTTTGTTATTCGGATTTGCCACTAGTTGGGCTGGTAATTGAGTTGGTCTGGGTTGGTTTGAGGGTAGCTGTAACTGTTGTGGTTGAGTCAACAATGGTGGTGGATTCTGCTGTTGGAATGGAATGGATGGTGGATATGCAGAATTTTGTTGCGGAAATGGCATGGATTTTGGATATTGCGGATATGAAAATGGTTGTTGGTATTGTTGCTGGTAATGTTGTTGATATTGTTGAGGTCGTTGGTTTCCATAACCATATCCTCTCCAACCTTGTGCAGGTTGTTGTGGATATTGTTGTGGAGGCCAAGCTTGCCATGGCATTGGAGGAGTCCAAATATTTTGAGGTGGATAGAGGTAATTTTGTTGAGGGAATTGTTGTGGAGTTTGTTGAGGCATCCTAGGTTGCCATGGTCTTCGAGGTGCTACATAATAAAAACCTTCTATTCCTGGCACTTCTTCCATTGAATTCATTTGTAATTCTTTCAATCTTAGACAGTTTTCTGTGGAATGATTTTCTGTACAAAGACCACATACCTGGATACTATCCAAAGGGCATTCTCTCAATGGGTGTTTCTTCCTACATTTGGAACAAAAAATTGCTAAAGCTTGTTCTTGTTCTTCTTTCTTCTTGTTTGCCTTAAGAACATCCACTTGTGTTCCTAATGTACTTAAGAGGTATGTTTTGAAGTTTTCCAATAAACTCCCTATTTCAGCGCTTGTGATCCCTCTTGTAGCTGACTTTGCTGGTTTTGAACTTACTTCTCGTTTTCCCGTTTTTTATCTTCCTCTAGAATATTTTTGACATAACTCAACAATTTCTTCGAATGGCAAATTTGAAATGTCTCCTTTACCCATTACATTCAAAATGTCAAGGTATTCATCCCTTACACCTTTGAGAAAGATTGTTCGAATGGTGTCCTGATTTAAAGAGTGTTGTTTAGATTTTTGTAAATTATATGCAAATCTTTCCAAATATTCCTCTAAACTGTCATCTTCTTGTTGTGTCATTCTAAAAACATCTTCCTTGGAATCTCTAGATCTACAATAAGCTTGATATTTTTTAAGGAAGACTTTTCTCATGTCATCCCAAGAATTTATTGTTTGTTCTCCTAAACCCATGAACCATTTTAAAGTTGTTGCTTTCAATGTTGCAGGAAAAAGACGAAGTTTATGGATGTCATCAGTATACCCATATGTTCTACATAAAATATCAAATTTGAACATAAAAGCATCGGGATCTTCTGTGGACATTCCATAGAAATTTGGCAATACAGAAGGTGGAATATTTTTCATTTTTCCTTCTTCTCCTAATATTGCACTTGTGTCTACTATTGGAAAGCCAAAGGTAGCCTCATGATCACTACCATCTTCTTGTATTTTCCGATCATTTTCCATCTTCCTATCATGTTCTTGTTTTGCCTCCTCCTCTCTTTTCCTTCTCCATTCCCTTTGTTGTCTTTCATACTCAATTCATTTTTCAGGAGTGAGGATAACAGATCCATGTCCTTCTTCCGCCATTAACTTAGTTGTTTCAATTTTGGGTGAAAATTCAGGTTGTTCAAAGTCAGGTTGACTTATAGATGGAAAAACAAGTGGTTTTCCTTTGATAATTTCTTTTTGTTTTCCTGAAGTTGATGGTTGTTTTTGTTTTTCTTCCCAAGCTAACAAATTTTTCCTCTCAATCAAAGTTAATCTTTGGCCAATTCTTTGTTTTTCTACCAATTCCTCAATTATTGGATTACCAGTAACTGGGGTGTTTGATGATCCTATCTCTACTTGTGGCGGGTTTTTAATAAATCTACCTTGAGGATCTCTAAATCTAGGCATAAAGAAACACAATTAAAGAAAAGAAATGTAACTAATGTTTTTGTTTGTTTTGGATTTTATCTCTCTATTGACTATGCAGATATTTGCCTCCCCGGCAACGACGCCAAAAGGTTGAGCTAATTTATGTACCTAAAATAACACAATTATTTATTATCAATCCGGGTTGTTTATGCTTTGAGGCAAGTTCACTATATGTGAAGATCAGATATAATCAAACCTTGAAAGATAATTTATTCAAAAGCTTAAAGCAATACATCCTACACCTCTAATTCAACTAGTTTAAAGTAGAGGAAAAATATTGAGATGGTTCTTGACTCAAGAAGTCCACCTTTGCCTCAACTATCACTTAATGAATCAGAGATTAAAATCAAGAACTTAAGATGGATAAATTGTTTAATGAAAGAAGCTCTTAACTTAAGAGACACATAAAGTATTTCATCATAATTTATTCATCTCAATACCCAAAATCACAATAAGAAACTACTTGCATGCAAACCAAAGAAACTAGTTGTAATTCATCATTTTAGTAGAAGAGATGCTCAACTTGAACACTTGTGTTTCTTCAAATCAATAAAGTGATGAATAAGCTAAGAACTAAAGCAATCAATCACCATGCATGAACCATAAAGCAATCTGAAATAAATCTTTGAAAAACCAGTTCTACACTAAACAGATTACAAGAAATGAAACTAGTTAACAAGGAAGTGTACTTAGCTTGGAGTGGGGGCCCTCTGAATCAGAGATTAAAATCAAGAACTTAAGATGGATAAATTTTTAATGAAATAAGCTCTTAACTTAAGATACACATAAAGTATTTCATCATAATTTATTCATCTCAATACCCAAAATCACAATAAGAAACTACTTGCATGCAAACCAAAGAAACTAGTTGTAATTCATCATTTTAGTAGAAGAGATGCTCAACTTGAACACTTGTGTTTCTTCAACTCAATAAAGTGATGAATAAGCTAAGAACTAAAGAAATCAATCACCATGCATGAACCATAAAGAAATCTGAAATAAAGCTTTGAAAAACCAGTTCTACACTAAACAGATTACAAGAAATGAAACTAGTTAACAAGGAAGTGTACTTAGCTTGGAGTGGGGGCCCTCCACCCTTGCCTTTCACACTTGAGAAGTGATATCAGAAGCTCAAATCAATTACACATCCATAGCATTGAGTATAAAAATAATAATAGAACAAGTCTTCAAATTAATTCCTCAATCCAAAAGTGTCACAGCATAAAAGTATATTAAGTCAATACATAAGCCATCAAAGTTGTGGCTCTTAAATAAGAAGTCTCATGAAACAAACTGATATACATTCACTCTAAAAAACCCATCTACTCTAATCCATCTATCCAAGTCGATTTCACTACTCCCATCCCAAGAAATATGACCAATCCCATGGAATCTCAAAACTGCCCTATTTCTATGGGATTTCTAGATAACTAGTCATGATTGACTAGCACCAAATGGGCCTAATAAAGCTTGTTCTGTTGGAACCAAGCATAGGTGGCTTAGTCCTAGTTCCCAAGCTTTCCACTCATGTATTCAGTTCGTGCCCAAGTGTCCTGCAACCACATCAACCATAGAGTGATTACGAGAATTTTTGAATCTGCCAAATTTGCACTTAAAATCAAACTTTTATAAAAACTTTAGAAATTGACAAATTAAAGCTAAATACCTAAATGGATATCACATATACATCAAAATGGAATGAATAAAGTGAAAATGGATGGTAAATAGATGGTTAAGTAAGTTTATTAGAGCAAAATAAGACCAAAACTAAGGCCCAACATCAACATGGTACTGAAATATATGAAACAACATCACATATAGGAAAATTGTGAATTCATTGCATTACTATAAATAGAATGAGATTGCAACCATAAGCAGTAGTTGATCTTGTATAAGAGCTCCTCCAAGTTATTGATTTGTCCTTTCGTTGTCACAATATGCATCTCCAATCACCCTAAATCCAAGGAATAATGACCACTCACTATAGCAACATAAGGGCCAAATTATTCTCCAAAAGCCAACCCCCAACCTTGTAGCAGGCTAGAAATATATAGAGAAGCAAGGTAAGTTAGAATTTCTTATCCAATTAGCATTCTAGGGTAAGAGATCCACCTTTAATGGAGGGATAAGATCAAAGGATAAGTGGTGAAAACTCTAATGTAGGGATGGATAGGATCCAAATGATTTATCCAAGATAAGTAGTTCTAACAACTTCTGGAAACTCCTAGAAGGTGAAGCTCCCGGAATCCTTATCATTCTCCCAAATTTTTAGAACAAAAGCAAGTGAAAAGGGGAGCAACCTACTGGTGATCAACATAGGCCACAGTGGAGCAACCTGCTGGTGAACGCACCCCATTAGGCTTATAGGGATTGTTAGTCCTCAAATTGGCTTAGATGATGTAGTTTAGGTCTCAAATTCTAGGAAATGAAAGGCACATTCTTAGGGCTTTGTGCAAGATGGTGACAAGGGGGAATATGATGTTGATTGATCCCATTAGAAGGCATACTTTTCAGATGTGACAAAATGGCCTATAACAGAATTCCCCCTAAAGTTCAAAGTCAGAGATGATGACTTATGAATGAAGTGCTTCACCTTGTGACAAGTAGGGATCAAGGAGAACCAACGAGCTTCATCTACTACAATACATTTACAACTTGAAATCTTTGTATACTGAGGGAGGAACACCCATGCTCATCTTATAAGTTGACATATCATGTACAAGGATCAAATGACGCATCCCCAAATGCAACTAGTGGGCCCATGACTGGAGGACTGTCAATATGATCATGGCCACCATACATTATCATATAGTTATAATACTGAAATCATAGCCCAGATGGATGAAACTAGACTCAGATTCTTCTATCTTGTTCACACGACAAATAAAAGTACGAGTATAACCATGTGAATCAATGAGCTAGAGTTGAACATGTTAGACATCATCTGATTACCGACCAATGATTAAAGTCGTTAAGATACGTGAGATAAACCACCGATGAGGTTAATGGATCTCAAGGTAACATAGTACAATCTGTTTGGTGTGAATAAATGAGTTGATGTCAAACACCACACAAAATCTTTTGGTCGAAGTCCATTGATGTAAATGCGTCACCTAGAGTGAGGAAAATTTCCATTGATGTATGTAAGAACCAAGGTACCAAGGGGTGTTTCCAATTCAACTTCCTGGATGATGTATTGATGTCGACAGGAAGTGACCCGTCGCATGAGGGCCTTGATGTATCCCTCATCAATGAAATGAAACAGGTATGATGATTGAGACAAAATGATCATAATGATGTTGATATGGAATGGGATTAGGAAAATCAAACATGAAATGAAGGCTTAAGAGTATCATAGCTAAGATTAATTGAATGACTTCTATTGAACACACCAGTGACACTGAATGGAGTTGGCAGCATTGACCCAAAACTGAGATGGAGGTTCTAAAAATGGTATGATAACCAAAAAATGAGCAGATTACCCAACCCAATAGCCACGAAGATGAAGTGGAAGATGTCATGTTCAAGAGTGACTTGCTACCATTAGCAAAATGGAATCCCTTGTTTTCCCAATTTCTCCAACCATACTGGTAAGTACCTCTTTATTTTTTAACAAGCTTGAGGAGAATAATATATGCTTGATTTGTAATTCCATCCTTTGGATGAATCCCTCAAAGTATATTTAACAAACCATGAGAAGGAGTGGTTCGGCCTTGTCATGTTTGACAAGTCCATCATTGTTTGATGTTTTAATGATTCTAATGAAGGTAAAAATCGACATCTTTTTCATGTTTAGATAGTTTAAAAAATAAACTCTAGATGTCACTTTTCATAGATAGTCCCTTAAGCCCATAAAGGTAGAAAAAAATACCCAAGAGAACCTCTTATCCATGTTCGACTAAGGTATTCATTTTTTGTAGTTAGTCTATCTCAGTCCGGAAAAGGGTTAAACTTATACTGAGTAGACATCTTTTCATTTACTTTTACAAGTTTGAAAAGATAAGTGCTCGATAATATTTTCATATTTTGGGAGTCTGAAAAGAGTTGAAATAAGCCTCCTCCTAGAGGAATGAGTGGTATAAAGGGTAGAAATTGGTTCCGGTAATGATGTAACTTGTAAAAAACACTCAAAGTTCGTGAGGTTGGCTAATAAGGCCACTCATCATGGTTGTTCCTCACGAAAGGGTAAAACAACCAAGTGAAAGTGTATGATCCGCCAAGCAAATGGTGATGATGGAATGAGAAAACCCATCTCATCTGGAAAAAACGGGCTGATAAAAATGGAAATCACGAGGGATAAAATGGGAATGGTTTCATTTTTACATAATCTTGAAACATGGGAAACTATGCTTGAAATTGGTTTCATTTTTACACAAGCTTGAAACATGGGAAATTATGCTTGAAAGTGGTTTCATTTTTACATAAGCAAATAAGTTTGCATTCCCTTGCATAATGACCCAATTAGAGGTACATGCCCCCAAAATTCATTTCATGCACCTAAGTAGACTAATGGGTACTAACAGGTGGATGGAATGAAGGTTCATTTATGAGATCAAGTGATAGACTTGTCTAGGAATTTACAAGACCTAATCAAAGACTCTAATTGAAAGGGTATTTGTTTCATTTTTTAAGGAGCTTGACACAGGAAAAGAACTATGCTCATGACACCTTGTTTCATTTTTCAGCGATCTTGACACAAGACAAGGAAATCTACTCAGGACCTTGTCATGGACTCCAGGATACCATGGCTTCCAAGAGGTTCTCATTAGATGGGAGAACAACACTCTGGAAGGGAAATATATCAAGGGATCCAATGCCCTTAGTAAATGATGCACCATATCACCTACTAGATCTAGGTCATCAGTAGATGCAAGCATGGAATAGGTTGCCACATAATTAATCTATGGTGGGGGAGATACCACTTGCATATAAGGACCATTTAGGGAAGTTCGTTGAATGGGAGTCAAATTAGGACCAATTAATGAAAGCTGGTCAACGGTGATGATCCTTCCTTCATGCGGGAAACACATCACACAAAAGAGTGAAGAGACAAGAGCTCCCATGACATAAACATAGTCATGTCCAAGGGTTAAATTAAAATCCAAAGGGCCTTGGAATACCATCACATCGATATAGACAGTCTTTCCTCCCAAAGTAATAGGAAAGTTAGGAAGGATACCTAACGGTTGGTTGGTTCCTCTATTAAAATCTAACATATTCCAGGTAATGGGCACAAGTGGTGGATAATCTAATGCTTTCCAAGTAGTTGAGGACAGAATAATAATATATGTGCCTTCATCTATTATTATGCTAGGTACGACCACATTATAAGCCTGTACTATGATATGGAAGGGCACATAAGGAGGAAGATGATATCCTATCTATCAAATCCAATCAAAGGAAGTCACCATACTACTTGGAGGGGTGCTATGGGAATGGGAGGATTTCTCCCCTATGTCGTGGAAATAGGAAAAATATCCCCCAGTTCATTGGAATCTGAAGAAATGAGAAGAACCTTGGTAGTATGAAGTTCACTCTCTTAGGGAACAATACGATTGACTGAAGGTGGAATTGATTCAACCATTTTCTCAACCAATGGTTGGTCAGAAACAGACTCATGTGATTCATGTTCAAAGAGAGTGGTATTGATTGGATTCAGATTCTTATTAATCACTTCATCAACTACTGGAGGATTGGGAGAAAGCTTCCGATAACCAACTAGAAGGTGTGGTTGAGAAGCTGTAAGGTTTCCCAACACTTTTGAGGCTTCATCCATATAAGGAAAAAGGTGAATATGATGATTCCCTTCACATAGATTACAGGGAAATTAGACTTTACCCTTTTTCCCATGGACCTTACTATCGCTAGCTGAGGGTTTATCACAAGCATGATCTCCAGAAGCTGATGAAAAAGGCTGATGTGAGCCTATGGACCACACTTTTAATTCCTTAGGAATACCAGAACAATCTTTAAGAAGGTGATCACCCTTACAAAGCATGCAAGGGAATTTAACTTTGAGGGGCTTATTGGAAAAAAATTCCATACTAGTTGCATCCATAGAAATGGTTTCTTGGCTGATCCCTAGCTTATTTTTCTTATTCTTAATATTCCTTTTCTTCTTCTTCTTCTTCTTATCCACCTGGTTAGTAAGATTTAGGCCTTCACCAGACAAAGAAGAAGAAGGGGAAGAAGAATGAATAGGTGAAGAAGGCAAAGGGTCAACTTTAAGATCAACTTTAGGTTGATTTTGTTGAGTTGGAGGAGAACCTAGTTGAGAAGAAGTTTGGACATTCAAAACCATAGGGGTAAAAAAAACCCAAACTGGTAAACCAATGGTAAATATAGGAAGGGACAAAATTACCGTATAAGGAGAACCAATATTTCCAAAAGAAGAAAAGGGACTAGGATTCCCATCAGAGGGGTTTCCTTGATTGGTAAATTCATGAACCGTTTCCATTAGTCTTTGTTAGTGTCGGTATCTTCATCCCTCCATCAGAGATCAAATCCTCTTGTTGCATTTCATATTAGGAGTCTCGCCCAGTCATCTACATTCCATTAGGCACATAGATCATCTGACGAGAGTGGTTTTCCTCATGTCCTTCATGCCATTTACCTGTTGGTTCATGTCTGTTCATTTAAAAAGGCATATACAGTCTTCCTTTTGTCTAAAATTGCAAAAGGTTGTCTTTAGGGTTTCATTGTCAATTAGGTCAGGTTTTCATTAGGGTTTCATTAAAAAAATGTGCCAAAGTGTCCAATAATTACCAGCTGGCCATGAGGAGGTTTCATCATCAATAAATTTCATCACAAAGTGTTCGAAAATGTGTTTGAAAAAACAGAGTATTTTGCTTTTATTGTACAAAAATCATGAAATTTTGTTTTCTTCATTGTGTATCACTCCATCTACACCCTGGTTTCTTTCTTTAGCTCTAGTAGTTCCAACACCTGCAAAACAAGAAAAGCTCAGGTCATTTAATTCATCACAAAGTCAAAAAGAAGTGAAAAAGTCCAACAAAACAGAATTTGAGATAAAGTCATTTGCAAAACATTATGATAGTGGGTTGTGGCCAAATAAATTTAAAAGATCCATGTATAAATCATCTATCCAAGTGGTTGAGGTTCATTTCTATTCCAAGAGCAAAGAGAACCAAAGCAAGACGATTTGGGTGTGTGAGTGTGAAGTTTGGGTAAAAAAACTGTTGTAAGTTGCCGACGCAGTGCATTGAGCAGGAGGTGTGGCACACTCACCGGGCGCTACGCATTGGGCCTCAGGATCCAATGTAAAATAACACAGGCGTGATGCATACAGAGGGTGCAGCGCATTGGGCTGGATGTGCGGTGCATACAGCTAGAGGACCCAAAAATTGCCAAAACGACCTCCAATTGCCAAAAACACACGAATTCACCTTGTTCCAAGTAGGTTGAGCTCCACTTCTGTTGTTTATCCAAGTTTGGTGTTTATGTTATGATGGTTGATGTGGTGAGTGTTTTAACAAATAATCAAACCCTATCATTCCAAATTCCTCAAACAAAAATTGCTACCTAGGGTTTTGATCATTATTTTGCTACCAAGTCCATCATCCCTCCATCATTCCCTTATCCCATTTTTCCCTAATTTCATTGTTCCCTAAGTTCCCCTACCTTCACTAATCCCCTATCCCAAGTTCCCTTTCCCAAACTTCCTATTGTAAAATCCCAAACCCTAACCTTATACAAAACCTCCCAAACATCCCATATTTTCCCTAACTACAATTATCCCAACAGTCCCAAAATTCCCACTATTTTTCCCTCCCCTGATACTCCCTCATTTCACTGTTTTCCCTTGTTCCAAAGGTCAAGCACATCACCAAAAAGCAGCCCAACACAGTTTGACACATCAGCACCTATTTCTCCAAGATAGTTTGTCCACCAGCAGCCATGGCATCTGCTTCTTCATATGATTTTGAAGAGGAGACCCAAAGTGACTAACCCACAGAGGGACATCCACTCAGGAGGCCTCATAGAGGGGGTAGACATATCAGAGGAGAACCAACCACTCTTGTTGAATCACACGCCTGCCCTCTTGCCATCTATTGTTTCCAACATCAGTCATGTTATGAATCTTGTGAAAAGGTTGCTAGCATTCAGTTTCATCATGAGTTGGCTCATTTGTTTGTATTGCATTTACATGGTGATCAAGTCACTCTAGCTGGTGTCACCTTCACACTTACACCAGAATCCATTTCAATAACAACCAGCATACCTAACACTGGAGAGCCATGGAACAAGAGGTAGAAAATTGACAGACAACATTATGAACCATATATTAAGCTCGGATTCTTGAGGCAACTCAAGAGAGTGTTTCCTTTTCGATACCTCAGAGATGAATATGCTCCATTAATGAAGTTGATCATGAAGTATTTTAGTTGTGAGGGCCGGTTCTCCCGTCTGTATGCTTATGACATCAGGTTGCTTATGCATCTTACCCACGTATATATGATGAACATTCCTTACTTCATGTGCTGAAATATCGAAAGGATGACCACTCTAGTGCAGCACAAAACTCCTCAGTAGTAATTTAATAGTATTTACCATTTTGCTCTCATAAAAATGGTGGTTGTCCATCAACTTGGCTTACAAGGCATCACTTGGGATGATTTCATCTCTCGTGAGTTTTTCAGGGCTTCTCAAGGACCTTCAGAGACTTTACACGAGATAGGTGGACCTTCTTATCAGCATGAAGGTCATGAGGTACACACTGCTACTGTGCCGATATATATCACTTATCAGAAGGGCACCAGGTAGTTGTTCGCGGCAACACGACGAGTGTTATCTCCACCTAGGGTGGAAGGGGCCTGGCTTCTGGCATCAACATCACAGGTTCAGGACAAAGGCAAGAGGCCAATGTATGATGAGGGGCCTTCAGGTGAGCGGGACTTCATTCTTATTGAGGATGTTGATACAGACATGGGTTCTCAAAGCACAAGTCTCAAAGAGATCATCCAAGAGCAACAGATAGAAATCAAAGCCTTGTCACTCAACTTGGAGAGGGATAAGTGGATTATAAAATACTTGGAGCAAAGGAATAAGCATCTTGAGGAACAGCAGGTGATCATGGAGTTACAAAACATTAGGGAGAATCGCCAAGCTACCCAAAGGAGGAGGGTGGAGTTCACTCCACTTGAGCAAGAGATCAATGCTAATCGGGAGTCATGGCTCGAGAGAGTCAACATCCACTTAGAGAGACTGCTAAAGAAGGCCAACAAGGAGAAAGGCTTGTTGAGACACATGGAATTTCATTACATGGCTCGAAACAAGGTTTGCAAAGCGTGAATAAGGAATTTAAAGACAAAGTTGAAGAAGGCTTCAAAGAGGCGAAAGGAGCATGATTGACTTCGGATATTGGCTGAGGAATCCTTGGATCAACATATCTCTTGATAAGGAAGGTCCAACCCAAATTTCAAAAAATTTGGAGAAATTTTTTCATTTTGGAAATTTTTTGCACAAAAAACAGAGTTTTCCTCCCTATGCGCCGCGCCACGTGGCGCTCGCTTTTGCTAGAGGACTCTAAATCACAAAAACTTTTCATTTCGAGATTTGTCATGAAAATTTATGCTTGTCTACCTATGGCCAAGAAATTTGGGCAGGTTTTGAGCCCTCAAAGAGGTCAAAAACACTCAAAAAATGACTTCACTGCCCCTATTTTGACACACAGGAAGCAGCCTTGGGAGATTTGATTTTTGATAGGGCAAATGAAGACCAAATTGAAAAATTCCACTTGGGTTGGAAAGTAGATAGGTAGGTATTTCCAACAAGCCTACTTGGAGCTGATTTGGACATCATGAAGGCCTCCAAAAGTGGGTCCAAACAGGCATGGCGCATAGAGAATCAGGTGTGGCGCATAGAGGAAAAATTGCTAGTTTGACCCAGTTTTGCTCTGTTTTTCGCCCAGTTTTGCCTAGTTTGAATTTTTCACTTTCCTAATGGAAAATTTATGATGTAATTTGATGAATGTTGATGGATCATGATGTAAATATGTTATATTTTTACTTGTAAATGTAGATTCATCAGTTTAGAGGTTGTTTGAAACTGAATGAATCAGTTTCCTTATTTTTAGAGGCATGCTGTTATGTTGCCTAGATTCCAGTTCTCAGTTTAGGATCAGTTGGATCAGCTCCTAAACATGTGAGCTCGACCCCTAGATGCAAGGAGGAGCTATGTTTGTCTATATTATGTTTTTTTCAGTCAGTAGCAAGGTTGGACTCTTGAGAAAGCCTTGAGCTTCATTGTACACTCACATCAGTATTTTGGCTAAGGAATTGAGACAAGGATTTGCAACATTCTTTGGGATCCCTGTGGCATTTGTTTTGGTACAGTGCTTTCTTATGTCTTTGTGAATTTATTCATGTGTAATATGTATCATTTCTCTTTATTTATTCTCAGCTAAACAAACAAGAGTGTAAGTAGAATACATTGAGAATTGCAGTGCTCTACTTGAAGTTTTCTTTAGTCTTTAATGTTTTCCACTATTTGGAGAGGATCCATGGCTTCCCTTGCCCTCTTCAACTCCTCATCAGTCTGATCCATCCACCTCATCTTAATTTATAGTGCCAATTACAATTGCCTACCTTGCCCCATCGAAATCCCTAGAAGACTGTGCCTCATTCCCTACACCTAAAATCTTCCTTTCCCTTAGAGCCCACAAAACACCATTTTATCAAACAAACTCCTTACATTTATACCTAGCCTAAGATCAGTGGCTACATCAGTCATCTCAAGCCCTTAGTGATCATAACTAGCTGATATTGACCTGGAGAGAGCCCTCTCTTGACCTGGTAGAGCTAGCTACCAGGCTGAGTGTGGTTTGATGTGGACCTAGAAGCTTACCTTTTTAGCCTGAGGTAAATCTAGGCTCTAACATAGTGGCGACTCTGTTGGGGAATAACTTGATTGTTTGCTAGTATTCTTTGTTTTTGAACTATAGACGGAGTCTGAAGATTAGCTAGGTAGCCTTCGAAACGCTTTTGCTTTGCATTAGTGCAAGTAGATAAACGCTACTTCAGTCAATCTCCAGTCTAGTCTCAGTAACGGGAAATCTAACCTGCAACTCACCCCAGTGCATCTGATAATTCTAAGCTTTGGATGATAAGTTTAGGATTTGATAGGCTGAACAAGTTGTAAATGTCCATTTGATCTCTTGGAAATAATAGCCCATTGGCTTCCAAAAGATATACCAGAGCCAATCCAGATCCAAATCCTCCTCCTGTATACGAGAATCCCAATCTTATTCCAAGAATCCTTCGACAAGAGAATTCCGAGACTCCCATAGTCAAATCGCATTCATGTCCTGTGATTTTTGAGTATCTTGAAGACCTTGATTTCGATGAGCAGTTTGATTTGTCATTGTTTGAAACCAAATCCAGAAGTGTTGTTGATTCCACAGTCCCGAATCCAGAATTTCTTGCAGATCTAGAAACTGAAAGAGCTAATAATTCTATTGAAGATTATATTTTGAGACAGCTCCAGACTGCAATTCTAGCTTCAAATATCACTGATTTCCTAGAAACTGCATCTGTAACACTTGGATCTTCCGCAATCACATCCAGCTCAAGGATTCCCACCAAACTGCCATTCATTCCCACCATCCTTGTGCAGCCTATTATATCTGATCAAAAGTTTGTAGTGGTATCACCTCTGTCTACTCCTTCTACTCCTCAAACTTCCAAAATCACTACACCTCCTCATACCCCCCATACATCAGCTCCACCTACTCCCCCAGCATCCCCAAGACCGAATCCACCGAGAGCAATGGCTACTTGTTTTGCACCCCTTGTGCTGCCTCACAATTTGGATGATATGCCTGCCGATTATCAAAGAAAAATTCCTTTGTTTGATGGCACTCCTCACAGTGTTATAGCTCAATAGCATGTGGACAGAATGGCAAATTTCTTCGACCTTCACGAAATTGATGCAGAAAATGTAACAATGAGACTCTTTGTACAGACATTTGGGGGTGAAGTTAGGAAATGGTTCAGAGCTTTGCTCACTCTAGTATTGCTACATTGGCTGATCTATAAAGACAATTCTTAGATCGCTGGGAAGTGAAGAAAAATCCTCTTCAAATTCTTGTTGAATACGAGCACATCAAACGGAACGTTGGTGAGTCTGTCCAAGATTATTGCCTTAGATTCAATTCCATTTATAATGCAATTCCTGATCATCTAAGGCCACCCATGGGGCTAGCCTTAATTAAGTTTCTGAACGGTTTTGATATGGATATGGCCTATCAACTAAGAGAGAGAGATCAAGCCACGTTGGAAGACATGTAGAAGATTGCGGTCAGCGTGGAAGAAAATCTGCTGGCCAAAAGAGCTAGAGTAAGAGCATAAAAGAAAGTCACTATAAAAGAAGAGTCTTCCTCGTCAGAGCAAGTACTTCAGAAGGTGGAGCAGATGCTAGAAAGGATGAAGATTGATAAACCTGAACCTCAAGTTAGAAATCCTAACTTCCATGGCTAGCAGTAGCCACAATATAGAATCAAACAAAGAGAGCAGCGAGCCCAAGATCCCATAGCACAGCAGCCAGTGCAAACACCTCTACAACAAAAAATTGTACATGGTCCGGATTCAGATGAAGAGGAAAATGTGATTGGTGAAGAAAATCATTTCTTTACACCCGATGATATGCCTATTTTCATAACTGAGGATGAGGAGTATTCCGAGAATTCAGCTGAACAAAGAGATGACAATTTCATTTTGGCAAATGAAATTTTCCTTGAAGAAGAGTCTAATGAGTACTAAAGAGGATACATGAATGCTCTTTCAGCTCAGCAGTGACAATATTCACTCTGAAAGAGAGATGTGCCCGTGAACTCAATTCAGAAAAGGAAGGAGGCAGCAACATCAAAGAATGATCCTCCTAATGTGTAGAAAAAAGGAAAAGAGGTAGTTGATCCTACCACCAGTAAAACACATCAGCAAATGAGAAATCCAATCAGCCAAGTGGGTCAAAGGATAAACCTGAAAAGAAATATGTTCTAGTGAAAGAGGTAGAAAAAGTTTCAATTTTCAATTTGGAAAATGAAATTTCCAAAATAAAGATATCCATTCCTTTGACTAAGTTTATGAAGAACAGTAATTATAAAGGTCAGGTCTCCAAAATCTTGAGCTTGAATCCATCATCTGATATGGTGAATGTGGAGGATGACAGTCCCAAGTTGATTTTTGGGCCAGCATTGGAAGGTCAGTCTCAAGATAGTGATGTAGACCCTTTCTACATTAGTCTCAGGGTGCATGACTTTGTGTTGCATAATGCTATATTTGATTTCGGAGCCTCTCATAATCTCATGCCCAAGGCCATCATGGAGAAATTGGGATTGGATATTACAAGAAAGTACCATGACCTTTACTCTTTTGATTCCAGGAGAGTAAGGTGCATTGGTATTATCAAGGATTTGGTGGTCAGTTTGGATCAAATTCTAGCCAAAAATGTTTTGATGGATGTAGTCGTAGCGGATATACCTCCCAGAATTTGCATGCTTCTTTCTAGATCTTGGGGAGCAAAGATTAAAGGGACAATGCAACTTGATTTCTCCTATGCTAACATTCTCGTGTTCGGCTAGATGAGGAAACTATATCAGGAACAAAAGATGAAATATATGATCACTAGCAAGGAGAAACCAGTAAATCATCTGATCAACTATGTACATACCGATTTAGAGTCAATTGTTTTGTATTCAGATAGTTTTAATGATGTAAATAGCCAAATAGTTCAAGTAGAAGATGTTCCTGAAATCACTGAAAATTTGAGAGAAATATTAAGGCAAGAAAGACAAAATACTGTTGAGAAATCAGCTGGTCAACAACAGCATAAAGATGGACAACAAGGACAAGAAACAACACATAAGGAATTTCAGCACTTGGAAGAGGATGAAGTGGGCCTGTGGGTCATGGATTTTGATGGTGCAGTAGGAAGGGAAGGTGCTGGTATTGGCATACGGATACACAACCCTGTTTTCGCCCCAAACAAAGTGCCAAGCAATATAAGGGTCTGCTCTTATAAACTAGCTTTTGATTGTTCTAATAATGAGGCTGAGTATGAAGCTTTGATCGCTGGTTTAAAAATTCTTGGAAAGCTGAATGCCAAAAGAATTTCAGTGTATGGTGACTCTGAGCTGGTTATTAAGCAAGTGAAAGGGGAATACCAAGCAGAACATCCTAGAATGCGGGCTTACCAAAATGCAGTGCTTGATATTCTGAGAGTATTTTCAGATTATACGTTAACTTGTGTTCCTCATGCTCAGAATATCATTGCTAATTCACTTGAAACAACAGAAAGTAATCTTAAAGTGTCAATGAACTCACACAAAAATTTTGAGATTCACGTGAAACATCGCCCAGCTATCCCAGACAATCAAAGGTATTGGTAAGTGTTCCAAAATGATGATGAGATTGATGAATTTCTGCAGAACAAAGGTAAATTCAAGGACACTTCTATTGATGTGGAATATGATGATGGTGATGCAGATTTAGAGGTAAATCAGATGAAGGCTTTGTAGCTCAAAGACAACATCATCCCTAAAGCTCTAATCCCTTTAGAGGAGTTATTCGATCATGATGATGTGGCATGGAAACCAAGCTTGCTGCTAACCGAAAAGGGAGTGGAGGTTGTAAACATTGGATCAACTGAAAATCCAAAGATGGTAAAATTGTCAAAAGCATTGCCTCCATAGGTAAAGGCCAAGTATATCATCTTGTTATCTTCTTTCACTGATGTTTTTGCTTGGGATTATTCAGATTTGAAGTCATATGGTACAAGTGTCATTCAGCATGTCATCCCGCTCAAGCCTAATCAAAAGCCATTTCATCAATAGTCGAGGAGAATAAATCCAAATTTGTTGCCCTCGATTGAGAAGGAAGTGAACCGATTGTATAAGGCTGGTATCATAGTTCCCATAAGGTTTTCAGAATGAATTTCAAACTTAGTGTCCGTACGCAAGAAGACAGGTGAGATTCGGCTATGTATTGATTTTAGAAATCTGAACAAAGTTTCTTTGAAGGACAACTATCCATTGCCCAAGATGGATCATATACTTCAGCGAGTAGTTGGAGCATCTAGAATGTCACTACTTGATGGTTATTCAGGTTATAACCAAATTCTGGTCCATGAGGATGATTGAGACAAAACAACATTCACCACTCCATGGGGAACCTTTCACTATGCAAAGATGCCTTTTGGATTGAAAAATGCTAGTGCAACCTTTCAACGGGTGATGGATATCGCATTTACCAATGAAAAAGATGTTTTCCTTGTTGTTTATCTTGATGACTTGACTATTTTCTCTAACTTAGATGAAGATAACCTATACCATTTGAAGATTGTGTTTCAGCAGTGTAGGAAGTATGGCATCTCGCTTAATCCAAAGAAAAGTTTGTTTACCATGGATGAGGGCAAACTTCTTGGGCACATCATCTCAAAGGAGGGCATCCACCTTGATCTAGCTCGGGTGGAGGCTATTCAAAAGATTGATTTTCCAAGAAGTAATAAAGAAATCCAATCCTTCAATGGTAAGATCAATTTTTTACGTCGCTTTGTGCCCAATCTTGCAGGACACTTAAGAGAGATCACAAATATTCTCAAAAAGGATAGTGCAGTAAGGTGGACAGAGGAAGCGGTAAAATCTTTTAATTTAGTGAAATTAGCACTTTCTTCAGCTCCAGTTTTGGTTAGCTCGGACTATACTCAGGATTTTATTTTGTTTTCATTTGCCTTAGATCATACTATGGCAGCGGTCTTGATGCAAAAAAGAGACCAGCTCAAGAAGCCAATTGCTTTTTTCAGTAGAACCATAAGGGATGCGGCATTGAAGTATAATATTATTGAAAAATAGGCCCTCGCTTTGGTAAATGCATTGAAGGACTTTCGGGTTTATATTTGCATTCTCTCATCCTTGCTTATGTCCCAAACGCTGCTGTCAAGGATGTCTTAGTGCAAATAGATCTGGAGGGGAGAAGAGGCAAATGGATTGCTGCCTTGTTGGAGTATGATCTGGAAATTAAATCGACGAAGCTCATTAAAGGACAAGGGCTGGCCAAATTAATGGCTGAGTCAAATCTGCACATCCTGGACATCAATCTCATTGATGCTATGTCTGAGGAAAATGAAGAGAATCTACCCATACAGGTATCAGAAATGTTCCTCCTTTCTCCTTGGCATTCAGACATTATTTATGTACTCCAAAATCTATCATCACCACCTGGAATGGCTAAGAATAAGAGTAGAACACTGAAATTGAAAGCTGCAAAATTTTGTATCATGAATGGTGCACTTTATTGGAAAGACCCCAGTGATGTCTTGCTAAACTTTTTAGTAGAAGAAGAAGCAAAACAGGTAATGGAGGAGTTTCACAAAGGGGATTGCAGAGGCCATCTTTTCTGGAAGACAACCACCAATAAAATCTTGAGAGCTGGGTATTATTGTCTAACCCTTTTCGCTGATGTGTACAAAATAGTGGCCAGCTGCCATCAGTGTCAGATTTTCCAAGGTAAGAGGAAGTTGCAGCCTTTGCCACTCAAACCCATTGAAGTTAGTGCTCCATTTCAGCAGTGGGGTTTGGATTTCATCGATGAAATCCATCCTTCCTCTTCAGTGCAGCATAAGTGGATCCTCACGACGATGGATTACTTCACCAAATGGATAGAAGAAGTACCTACAAGACAAGCCACCGATTCGGTAACTATCTCCTTTCTTGAAAATAAAATTTTGTCTCGTTTTGGCTGTCCCAATAAGTTGATCACTGACAATGCAGCGGACTTCAAATCAAAAAGAATGATTGATTTTTGTCATAAGTATCAAATCACTTTAGGGCATTCGACAGCCTATTATCCATAGGGCAATGGATTGACCGAATCCTCAAATAAGTCTCTTGTCAACATTATCAAAAAGTTGTTGGAAATTAACAAGAAAGGTTGGCATAAAAAGCTGGTCAATGCACTTTGGGCAGACAGGGTAAGTCACAAAAATTCTATAGGCATGTCTCCTTTTGAGCTTGTGTACGGTGTAGACATAGTTTTCCCAACTTCTTTGGCAGTCTCGGTAGTCAAACTTTTGCAAGAAGCAGGCATCGAAGAGGATGGTTTGCAGCGGAGGATTAACCAAATGATTCACTTGCAGTAGAATAGGGAGGAGGTGTCTCAAAATACTTTCAAGTTGCAGGAAAGAATCAAGAGAATATATGACCAAAAAGCAAAGGCGAACAATTTTGAGATAGGAGATATAGTGCTGAAATGGGATGCAAGAAATGAGGAGAAAGGTAAACATGGAAAACTTGAAAATCTTTGGAAAGGACCATACAAGATTGCTACATATCAGGGCCATAATGCTTTCTTGTTGCAAGAGCTGAATGGCGAAGATTATCCGGGTGGAGCGGTCAATGGTCGACTCCTCAAGCGGTATTATTTGTGAGATGTTTTCTGTTGTTCTATTCATCATTGTATATATCGGTGTGTTTAAATTCCATTGCAAGAGTTTGTTGTTTTCATTCTTCAGCTTGGGGCTCGAGGTGAAGGCTATAAAGCTGGCATTTGATTTCGGTTTTGGTTTGGTTCATTAGAGTCAGGTCTTTGAGTCAATTTCAGTCTTGAAAATGAGTTAGTGTTGAGTCACATTCAGTCCTGAAATTGAGTCTTTAAGTCAAGAATTTAGTTTTGTTTCGTTGAAGTTATTGACTCCATAGCTCAATGGATGAAGGCACTATCAGCTTTCCCAGAGATCTGTAGTTCTTGGCACCTCCAAGGAGATACCATCCCCATTGGAGCCAATGTTAGTGTCGGTATCTTCATCCCTCCATTAGAGATCAAATCCTCTTGTTGCATTTCATATTAGGAGTCTCGCCCAGTCATTTGCATTTGATTAGGCACATGGATCATCTAACAAGAGTGGTTTTCCTCATGTCCCTCATGTCAATTACATATTGGTTCATGTCTGTTCATTTAAAAAGGCATATACAGTCTTCTTTTTATATAAAATTGCAAAAGGTTGTCTTTAGGGTTTCATTGTCAATTAGGTCAGGGTTTCATTAGGTTTCGTTAAAAAAAATGTGCCAAAGTGTCCAATAATTACCAGCAAGCCATGAGGAGGTTTCATCATCAATAAATTTCATCACCAAGTGTTCGAAAATGTGTTTTTCCTCAAAACTCTGTTTTGAGGAAAAAACAGAGTATTTTTCCTTTACTGTACAAAAATCATGAAATTTTGTTTTCTTCATTGTGTATCACTCCATTTGCACCCTGGTTTCCTTCCTTAGCTCTAGTAGTTCCAACACCTGCAAAACAAGCAAAGCTCAAGTCATTTAATCCATCACAAAGTAAAAAAGAAGTGAAAAAGTCCAACAAAATAGAGTTTGAGATAAAGTCATTTGCAAAACATTATGAAAGTGGGTTTTGGCCAAATAAATTTAAAAGCTCCATGTATAAATCATATATCCAAGTGTTTGAGGTTCATTTCTATTCCAAGAGCAAAGAGAACCAAAGCAAGACGATTTTGGTGAGTGAGTGTGAAGTTTAGGTAAAAAAATTGTTGTAAGTTGCCGGCATGGCGCATTGAGCAGGAGGCGCGACGCACTCACCGGGCGCTATGCATTGGGCCTCAGGATCCAGTGTAAAATAACAAGGGTGCAAAGCATACGGAGGGCACGGCGCATTGGGCTGGATGCGTGGCGCATACAGCTAGAGGACCCAAAAATCACCAAAATGACCTCCAATCGCCAAAAACACACGAATTCACCTTGTTCCAAGTAGGTTGAGCTCCACTTCGGCTATTTATCCAAGTTTGGTGTTTATGTTATGATGGCTGATGTGGTTAGTGTTTTAACAAATAATCAAACCCTACCATTCCAAATTCCTCAAACAAAAATTGCTACCTAAGGTTTTGATAACTATTTTTCTACCAATTCCATCATCCCTCCATCATTCCCTTATCCCATTTTTCCCTGATTTCATTGTTCCCTAAGTTCCCCTACCTTCACTAATCCCCTATCCCAAGTTCCCTTTCCCAAAATTCCTATTGTAAAATCCCAAACCCTAAACTTATACAAAACCTCCTAAACATCCCATATTTTCCCTAACTACACTTATCTCAATAGTCCCAAAATTCCCACTATTTTTCCCTCCCCTGATACTCCCTCATTTCACTATTTTCCCTTGTTCCAAAGGTCAAGCACATCACCAAAAAGCAGCCCAGCACAGTTTCACACATTAGAACCTATTTCTCTAAGGCATTTTGTCCACCAGCAGCCATAGCATCTGCTTCTTCATATGATTTTGAAGAGGAGACCCAAAGTGACTCACCCACAGAGGGACATCCACTCAGGAGGCCTCATAGAGAGGGTAGACATATCAGAGAAGAACCAACCACTCTTGTTGAATTGTAGGCCTGCCCTCTTGCCATCTCTTGTTTCTGACACCAGTCATGTTATGAATTTTGTGAAAAGGTTGCTAGCATTTAGTTTCATCATGAGTTGGCTCGATTGTTTGTATTGCATTTACATGGTGATCAAGTCACTCTAGCTGGTGTCACCTTCACACTTACACCAAAATCCATTTCAATAGCAACCGGCATACCTAACATTGGAGAGCCATGGAACAAGAGGCAAAAAATTGATTGATAGCATTGTGAACCTTCTATTAAGCCCAGCTTCTTGAGGTAGCTTAAGAGAGTGTTCCCTTTTCGATACATCAAAGATGAATATGCTCCATTAATGAAGTTGATCATGAAGTATTTCAGTTGTGAGGGCCGGTTCTCCCGTCTGTATGCTTATGACATCAAGCTGCTTGTGCATTTTACCCGGGTACGGATGATGAACATTCCTTACTTCATGTGCCGAAATATCGAAAGGATGACCACTCTAGTGCAACACAAAACTCCTCAACAACAATTTAATAGTATTTACCATTTTGCTCTCATAAAAATTGTGGTTGTCCATCAGCTTGGCTTACAGGGCATCACTTGGGATGATTTCATCTCTCATGAGTTTTTCACGGCTTCTTAGGGACCTTCAGAGACTTTACATGAGACAGTTGGACCTTCTTATCAGCATTAAGTTCATGAGACACACACTACTACTGTGCCGGTATATATCACTTATCAGAAGGGCACCAGGCAGTTGTTCGCGGCAGCAAAGCGAGTGTTATCTCCACCTGGGGTGATAAGGGCTTCGCTTCTAGCATCAACATCACAGGTTCAGGAAAAAGTCAAGAGGCTAATGCAGGATGAGGAGCCTTCAGGTGAGCAGGACTTCATTCTTATTGAGGATGTTGATACAGACATGGGTCCTCAAAGCACAAGTCTTAGAGAGATCATCCAAGAGTAGCAGACAGAAATCAAAGCCTTGTCCCTCAACTTGGAGAGGGCTAAGTGGATTATAAAATACTTGGAGCAAAGGAATAAGCAGCTTGAGGACCAGCAGGTGATCATGGAGTTACAAAACATTAGGGATAATCGCCAAGCTACCCAAAGGAGGAGGGTGGAGTTCACTCCACTTGAGCAAGAGATCAATGTTGATCAGGAGTCATGGCTCAAGAGAGTCAACATCCACTTAGAGAGACTGTTGGAGAAGGCCAACAAGGAGAAATACTTGTTGAGACACATGACATTTCATTACATGGCGTGAAACAAGGTTTGCAAAGCGCGAATAAGGAATTTAAAGGCAAAATTGAAGAAGGATTCAAAGAGGAAAAAGAAGCATCATCGACTTCGAATATTGGATAAGGAATCCTTGGATCAACATAGCTCTTGATAAAGAAGGTCCAGCCCAAATTTCAAAAAATTTGGAGCAATTTTTGCATTTTGGAATTTTTTTTCACAAAAAACAGAGTTTTCCTCCCTATGTGTCGCGCCACGTGGCGCTCGCTTTTGCTAGAGGACTCCAAATCACAAAAACTTTGCATTTCTAGATTTTTCATGAAAATTGATGCTTTTCTACCTATGGCCAAGAAATTTGGGCAGGTTTTGAGCCCTCAAAGAGGTCAAAAATACTCAAAAAATGACCTCACTGCCCCTATTTCGACACACAGGAAGCAGCCTTGGGAGATTTGCTTTTTGATAGGGCAAATGAAGACTAAATTGAAAAATTCCACTTGAGTTGGAAAGTAGACAGGTAGGTCTTTCCAACAAGCCTACTTGGAGCTGATTTGGACATCGGAAAGGCCTCCAAAAGTGGGTCCAAACAGGCACGACGCATAGAGAATCAGACGTGGCGCATAGAGGAAAAATTGCTAGTTTGACCCAATTTTCCTCTGTTTTCTGCCCAGTTTTGCCTAGTTTGACTTTTTCACTTTCCTAATGGAAACTTTATGATTTAATTTGATGAATTTTGATGGATCATGATGTAAATATGTTATATTTTTTCTTGTACAGGTAGATTCATCAGTTTAGAGGTTGTTTGAAACTGAATGAATAAGTTTCCTTGTTTTTAGAAGCATGTTGTTATGTTGCCTAGATTCCAGTTCTCAGTTTACAATCAGTTGGATCAGCTCCTAAAAATGTGAGCTCAACCCCTAGAGGCAAGGAGGATCTATGTTTGTCTATATTATGTTGTTTTTCAGTCATTAGCAAGGTTGGACTCTTGAAAAAGCCTTGAGCTTCATTGTACACTCACATCAGTATTTTGGCTAAGGAATTGAGACCAGGATTTGCAGCATTCTTTGGGATTCTTGTGGCATTTGTTTTGGTACAGTGCTTTCTTATGTCTTTGTGAATTTATTCATGTGTTATATGTATCATTTCTCTTTATTTCTTCTCAACTAAACAAACAAGAGTGTAAGTAGAATACATTGAGAATTGCAGTGCTCTACTTGAAGTTTGATTTAGTCTTTAAAGTTTTCCACTATTTGGAGAGGATCCATCACTTCCCTTGCCCTCTTCAACTCCTCATCAGTATGATCCATCCACCTCATCTTAATTTATAGTGCCAATTACAATTTCCTACCTTGCCCCATCGAAATCCCTGCAAGGCTGTGCCTCATTCCCTACACCCAAAATCTTCCTTTCCCTTAGACCCCACAAAACACCATTTTATCAAACAAACTCCTTACATCTATACCTAGCCTAAGATCAATAGCTACATCAGTCATCTCAAGCCCTTAGTGATCATAACTAGCTGAGATTGACCCGGAGAGAGCCCTCTCCTGACCTGGTAGGGCTAGCTACCAGGCTGAGCGTGGTTTGATGTGGACCTAGAAGCTTACCTTTTCAGCCTGAGGTAAATCTAGGCTCTAACAGTCTCAATGTAAGATATACTAATGAGTTATTCCATGGTCAATTAATTGATTTTAGAAATGAAAGACACAAAAAAAACAAAGGGGTAACAAGGCATAAAGTTTTACCAAGCAACCGTGAATTGCAATATGCACCTTGGTAAACCAAGGACTTAACGTACATGCAGGAAATCTCCCCAAAAGTTGTGTTAGGTGTATCACAGTTTACAAGGCAGCTGACTTAGTTACATATGGATGGATAGAAACCTATAGGGGACTCCCAAAATATATTTAAAATCACGTGGGAGGGTAGTCTATATTAGTGTTGTCTAATGCATAACCATTCAATGAGAGTGTCCCCATATACTTTATGTGCGGGAGTGCCACCAATATACCTGAATATATGTGGAGTATGGTCCTATACATCACATACGTGGAACGATATTTCACCCCCTGGGGTGCAACACTGGCAAACAATGACAACTCCTACATTTAATGATGTCGAAACATGTCTCTAGCCTAGACTTATAAATGCTCGCATTAATGTTACAAATGCTCCTTAGGTTAATTCAATAAATTTTACTATTTATCTTTGATTATGTTTCAATTTTAAGGCTCAACACGAATGTCATTTGAATATCCTAAAATGAAAATCTAGCATGAGGAAATACAAATCCTTTCTCTTTCAATGAAAATGTACCTAAGGAAGGGAAGAAACAATCAAGATGCAACACAAAATATGTAGAAAATGAAATGCATGATTCAATTTCCTCTCCAATGAAACCATTCATATTCTAATGCACATGAAAACCCCTAAATGCCGATGCAAATTTTTTTTTAACCTCACTTAATTTTCAAAATGGAGAAAAATAAGATGAAAATGTTCAATTAATGAGTCAATTACATTTTTCAAAATGAGGATTAAAACAACAATTCATCCAAGCGACCAACAACCAAGCGAAAATAGTTTGCAAGTGACCAATTGATAAGAACAAAGAAAAATCAAAACCAATTCTTATCAAAGGAAAACAACACAAATGCAAACCAAATGGAGGATTTAGAGAGACCACAATACACTGAAGGCTCAGGGAAGTTCATAAGTTCATATGGAGGAAGGTTGACCAAACAGAGGCTCAAGAACCAAGGCAAAATTCATGCAATAATACGGGCCAACACTGGTGCAAAAGAGGCACTAGTGCATTGCAATGTTGGTGTAGAGTGGGCCAGGGTGAGGTGCAACACTTTGTCAAAGGCATAGGGGGAGTGGTGGGGTTGGGAAAGAGGTTTCCGACACAAAAATTGCAAAGAAGGTTCAATGAAATCACTTCCTAGGTATGTTCTTACATGGATAATAGAAAAAATTCCTATCAAGGAGGTAATCAAACAAAATGGATAAGGATAACACCAAAGGAATGCTATGTTCCCCAGTATGGTCACCAATTTGTTCTACGGGATCTACGATTGCAGAAAAAAGTATCTCCCCTAGGTCAGTGGCTAACCTATAACAACAGAGAGACAAGGAACCCAATGATTTTCCTTAAAATAAATAGATAATGGAGTGAGGCCTACCTAGAATCCTTTGCACACTTCACTCCTTTAGCTTGGAACCCCAATTTGAGCTGTGATTGCCAAAATTAGAACCTGCACATTCAAATAACACAAGCCAAGAAACCACGAGATGTATGTCATATCATCTAAGTACTTCATTCAATAGATCAACATGGTATTGAAATATTTGAAACAAAATCACATATAGGAAAATAGTGAATTCGTTGCATTACTATAAATGGAATGAAATTACAACCATAAGTAGCGGTTGATTTTATAGAAGAGCTCCTCCAAGTTGTTGACTTGTCCTTTCCTTGTCACAATATGCGCCACCAATCACCCTAAATGCATGGAATGATGACCACTCACTACAACAACATAAGGGCAGAATTATTCTCCAAAATCCAACCCCTAACCTCATAGCATGCTGGAAATATATAGAGAATAAAGGTAAGTGATGGGCCTCTAAATTAGACATAAATTAAGGCCCATGCTTCTAATTTAAACCATAAATTAAGGCCTATGACCATCCTTCAACACATTAAACCTCTTTTTTTGCATTAGATAATTTATTTTTAACTTTAATATATTCTTTAGGAAGGTTTATGAATAATTGAATATTTCTACCTAATATTATTTATTTTTTGGGAATATTATGAGAATATTGCGCAGATTATGAAGAGTTGGAGGAGGAGATAATTTAGGGACTTGTTCCCTACTACTAGATGATCAATAATAAATAATAAGTCAACAAGATATTATGAAATTATGGCACAAATTGTGGAACTCCAATGATTGAGAAAATCTATGAATGTGTTCCACTAATCAAGGGAGCAGATCCACTAATCAAAGGATTTCGGTGGGGAAAGCTTTCTCCATTCATGGGGAATGGTTCTTAAAAATTTTGTATAAGTACCAAGTTGGATTTTCCTCTAGGGAATGATTGAGAAAATCTAGGAATGTGTTCCTTGCCATTTAATGCAAAATTCTTAGTATTGGGGACTAGATCCACTAATCAAGGGATTTTGGTGGGGAAAGCTTCCTCCATTCATAGGGAATGATTCCTAGTAATTTTTTATAAGTACCAAGTCAAATTTTCCTCTAGGGATAGATTTTCATTAGTGTTATTATGGAGAGAGCTTGTATTTCTGCAGCTCCATTGTATTTTCTTGCAGGGATGTAATCGTATTGATGGAATAATGAAGATTGGTGTCATGTTCAGCTTCTAAATTTATTCTCCTCCATAGGTCTTTGATTTTCCTTGGGCTTCACCATCCCATAACCTCGGAGCCCTTTTGTATCATTTCCTTTCCTTCTTTTCATTGCTTATTCACATGCATCTCTAGTTTTTATTTCTTTCTATTTCTGCATTTAGTATTAATGATTTCTTGTTGTAGGATTGACTTAAATGATTGATGTAAGTATTTTGCAGGATCACAAGCATTATTTCATCCTTGGAAAAGCTTTGGAAGTTCATAATAATGATTGAGATGCTAGGATTAGTCTTCTTATTCCCAAATCTAGACTGTTGGACCTCCTTTTTAGAAAAGAATAGTAAATTTCTGCTATTTTTTATGTTAGAAATTTATATATTACAGAGCAATGGAACACATAAAATATTGCAGAAATATAAACATAGAAAACACATAAAACAAGAGAGACATAGATATATGTGGTTCACCCAGTTTGGGCTACGTCCACCCTGAACAACCAATCCTTCCTTTCTATTATCCAGTAAAATGAAGAGACACAACCTACAAGAGATCCGCTGTAATATCCTCTATTTTCTCTCACAGTCTCACCTCTCTGCTTCTTGCTCAGAGAATACACATCTATTACACAGCCTCAAATACAATGTCCTCATATAAAGAGAGGGATTGCCTTCTAGGGAAAAAAACCATAAACTAAACATAAGTTCTACCATCAGATCATTCGCCTAATGAACGGCCCAGATTGACTAGAAATTATTATACTTTTACAAGGAAATTTTACATCTGTTTTTAGCTGCGAGGGTACTGCCCTCGAAACTCCCTGCCAGGGGGGGGCTCCCCAAAGGTCGCAACCTCCCCCCCCTGCAGCAAATATTTTATGTGCGGCGTTACCTCCCCCATTTCGGACTGGGGTCCAATGTGGCGATACCTTTGAATACAGAAGATAATCAGGCTCCACACCCTACATTTTAGAGCATACTAATGAGCTTCAATTGAATTAATTCCACTTGCATTAGCTCAAAAAATCATTCTAGTTCATAACAAAAATCACCCCATTTAATTTTCACTTGATTTGGTTAGGCATTTTTTAGATTTACTAGCTCACTAGTTCTAAAATTTCTAGATTTTCGACTAGTAATGCTTTTTATTTTTTTACATGGGTTAACAAAGGTATTTTTGAGTGATTCCACTTGGAGTGGGGACCTAAGACATCCTGGTTAATAAAAAAAAATTCCCATCCAATTTGGATTTTATTTTCTTGGTCATTCGATGAATTATAATGAATCTGTACATCGTGTAGGAAACTTCTCCAATCTTTTTGAGAAAATCCATCCATCTCCCAACTTTGGTTTTGAGTTCTGATTGATCCTAGGCATTTTCTCACTCCATTCCACCAATCTACCACCTTACCTAAGCCTTCCACCACCTCCAACACCTTCCATTTTTCTCTCGGCTATATCCTGTAGGTTTTTAGGGGATCATGTAGGTTTTTAGTGCATCTTGTAGGTTTTCCTGAAATGGCTTGTTTTGAGGCCGAAATGAGAGAAAACATCTAGGAAGTCACCAAAAGCCTCCCAAGGGTCTCCCACACCATCCAACCATCTCCTAACCCTCCCAGCCATCCTCCAACATCCTTAATTCACTTGCCACATCACCAAAAGAAATTAGTTTGCATACTTGATTTTGCATGAAAATACAAAAAGACAAAAATAGATTTATTTCAGTCCCTTTACTTGCACATTAGTGATGTTTGATGCTTCTTACTTCCATGCTTAGATAGTAGCATTTGGTTCATGATAATTTGACATTATTACAAAGCAAAGCTTCTTGGAAATTAATTAGGAAATGGTGTGATTAAGCATTGAATTTCCGTCTCTTACCTTGTACTTTCTTTCTTGCAATAGGTTAAGGTTCCATCTCAAACATTTCATTTTTTGCAATTAGTTTAGGATTTGGCATTAGTACATGCACTCCATTACATCATGAAAAAAAATTAGGACACATTGTATGTTGCACATATAGTGTCTATAACTCTTAAGTTTGTATGAATCTCGGATTGATCATTAAAGTCGGTCGCCTTGGGAGTTGTAGCATTCTTGTTGGGATACCGAGGCTCATCACTTTGTGGTGCTATTGTCAGGGAGGTGTCATAGTATGCATTGTTTTCTTCCTTAGTTAATTCATGTGTTTTCTCTTTTTTCAAAAACAAAATATTTGCATTAGGCATATTTAACTTCAAAAGTAGAAAATTGCATTGCATTATAGTTTTCATTCAATCATAAAAACAAAAACAAAATTTCTCCAACACCAACCCACCCCCCCATTTGATCACATGGTGTAGTAAGAGCCATATCACCATTCACTTTTGTAGGTAGAAGAAGAAGATGACAAATAATGTAGAAGAAATGGATGGAGATGATGACAATGAGGAAGATCCTCTTGGATTTCCCATTCAAGATACTGATGGTAGTGTGCACATGAAGAACATCCCTCCCTCTTTTCTTCCAAAATTTCATGGTCTAAGGTCAAAGGATCCAGAAACCTTTCTCTTTGAATTTGAAATTGTTTGTAGATCTTATGGTTACTTATTAAAAACTCAAAAACTGAGACTGTTTCCAGCAACTTTGAAGGATAGAGCTCTTAAATGGTTCATGAGTTTAGGGACTAATTCAATAAGATCAAGGAATGATATGCAAAAGATATTTCTAGAAAAATATAAAGATCATGATCTTAAAGAAGAAATCTTTAGAATAAATCAAAGAGAAGATGACAGTGTAGAGGATCTAATAGAGAGGTTCATGTATAATCTTAAGAGGGAAAAACTACATCATTTAGGATCTGACACACTAAAAACCCTCTTACTTAGAACAACTAGGGATGAGTGGATTGATCTCCTCAATCTCATAAGTAGAGGTGATGTATATAAATTATCATTTGAGGAAATTAGTGAAACATGCAAACACATATCAAGAGGAAAAACAAGAGTAGGTAAATCAACATCAAGATCGGTAAGTCAAGCTAACTTAGAAATTTGTTTGATGACTTTAAAACAGAAATTATTAGCAATCTAACCAAACAAGTAGAAATGTTAATAATACAAAATGAGCAAAAAGATGATGTTTGTGTTTTCCATGCATAATCACATGATGTTAAATGTTGCTCCTCATTACCAAGGTTGAAGGAAGTTCACGAAGGGGACAATGGAGTAGGTCAATTGCCAATGCAGCAATGATATGCAGCTCCAAGAGGACCATGGCAGCTTATTCAGCCTGATATGATGCAAGAGCCTAATTCACAATTTCAATCTTATGCACATCCACCTCAAAGTAATTGTGTCACACCCTTTCCTTGGCAAAATTGGCCATCTCAACCCCAAAACCAATCTTGGCAACAAGGTTGGAAAGGAACTTATGGAAGCCATCCACAAAATCCTCAGTATTTTCCTCAATATATTCCATATCAAACTCCATGTTATCCTTACCATTCACCTACACCACAACCACAACCCCATCCACATCCATCTCAAATATACACTCCCACTCAACTACCTGTACCACCATTTCCAAACCTAGACATTGAAGTAGCTCAACCCACTTACAATGCTAAGATACAACACTTCCAAACATCTCCTCTTGAGATCAATGGTATTCACCATAGCTCAGGAAGAGTATTGTAAAAAAGAGATTCTCTTGATATCATTGAAGGACTACATCAAGAAGAAGAAGATTCGAAAGAAAAGATCAAAGAATCATGGGTTGCACTTGATGAAGAGAAAACACTCCCACTCAACTACCTGTACCACCATTTCCAAACCTAGACATTGAAGTAGCTCAACCCACTTACAATGCTGAGATACAACACTTCCAAACATCTCCTCTTGAGATCAATGGTATTCACCATAGCTCAGGAAGAGTATTGTAAAAAAGAGATTCTCTTGATATCATTGAAGGACTACATCAAGAAGAAGAAGATTCGAAAGAAAAGATCAAAGAATCATGGGTTGCACTTGATGAAGAGAAAACATCAAAATCAGAGATCAAGAGAGTTCCCTCATGCTTACCATCAAATCCTCCATGTATTCAAGAAAACAATCAGCAAAAAGAGGAAGATTTGAAGGTCATGGTAGAAGAAGACATGAAGAATGATCTAGATAAGCAAGAAAACCAAGGATATCAAAGTTATATTGAGGTTTGGTTCCAGAAAATCAACAAGATGGAGCATCACTCTCTTCTTCAACTATGCTTGATCCTTTCAAAGTCAAATCATTTGGTCTATGAAATCCAAGTACATGTCAAAGAATGCATTTCAAGCCTATACATCATTTTGTCTATCATCTTGATGCGCACATGGCTCCATTGGAAGTATTCTTATACTTGAAAGTGATTTTGTTTTTCAAGTAAGCTAGGGTAGAAAAAAAAATAAAAATAAAAATTGAAAAATAAGAGAAAAAAATAAAAATCTCTAGTGAAAACCTCCATGGAGCCGCCTCAGATTGGCTCATTGATTGAAAAACTCTATGAGGTGATCAATGGGTTGAAAAAAAAGAAAAAGAAAAAAGAGAAAAAAGAAGAAGATCCTAGGTGAAAACCTCCTTTGAGACGCCTAAGCAGACCTACTAGTTGAAAACCTCATTGAGGTGGCTAGTAGGCCTAAAAAGAAAAGAGAAAAAAAAAGGGAATCTTTGCTCCATGCATGCAAGTACTCTCCAACATCTACAAGCAACAAGAACAAGTTGGTACCAAAAGGACAATTGGCCAAGCCTAGTCAAAAGAAGTCAAATTTTGAATTTCTCCTATTTCGCTCAAGTGCTTCAAAAAGGCCAAGGTCATGTCAATCCATAACCCTCATTTATTTTCACCATCTACCCGTCATTCTCAAGCTTCTACCACTCATTTTCCATGCTATCCTAAAAAACTATGGGATGCTCTGTTTTACTACAGGATACAAAAATACATAGAGCAAAAATTGTTTTTTCCATAACTTGAAAACCATTCATCCTTTTCCAAGATATTTCAAGGGGATATGCATATGGATGATGGTAACATGCTCAAGCAATTTCAGCAAATTCCAGTGCACGGTTTCCAAGCAATCGACCTCCATCACCTTCAGCCATTTTTGCATTTTCTCGACATTCATGTATCCATTTAAAAAGTTGCTTCATGGGGAGATGCATATGGATGATGGTAACATGTCCAAGCCATTTCAGAAAATTCCAGTGCACGGTTTCCAAGAAATCAGCCTCCATCACCTTTAGCCATTTTTAGCTTTTCTTGAGATCCGTGCATCTATTGACCAACAGTTTTCTACGGGGAGGTGCATAATGATAATGGAAAGATGCTCAGAAAGTTTTAGGTCAATCCAATCTACCATTTGGGAGATATGGACAAAACAAGTTGTTGTCCTGTAAACCTACATGATTCCCTGAAATCCTACAGGATACAGAACAACACCTACATGATTGGCAGTGAGTAGTTTTAAAGGAGATCCAGAGGTCAAAGAAGCTCCTCCATAGCTTAGCAGCAGCATTAGGATCATCAGCATCACCATCCAACACCTGCACATCAACATCAACTCAGCAGTAACATGCATGTCTCTCCAACAACCATCAGGTAGGTACATGTATGCAATATTCTTGACCTCTTCTCTTGAGCATATTATAGTTAGAAATTGTTGTCAATGCATGAGAGATGAGCTTTTATAAGTTAAGGATTGGTTAGCAGTCTCAGTCACCTTCAGCTAGTTAATTGCAACTCACTCCTTCACTCATGCAATGTTGAAAAGTCAAATTATGAAGGGTGATGATTTCAAGGAATGAGGACAATAGTTAAAAGAAGAAATTTTTGCAAAGGCCAAGGTCACCACAACACTCCAAGCCCTCCATCCACTTCATATTCACTATCTATTCATAATTCATCCATCCCATTTCATTCTAAAAAAAAAAAAAACAAAGAGAGCATCCTCTCCATTTTCATAAAATTTCCCTTTGTAGGTCAGCAAGAAGGATGATCAAAGAGCAAAGGAGGATCACAAAGAGACCCCTGTCACTCACATTTTTATTTTACCACTCATTACCATTAATTCCTCCACCATTTCTGTCATTTTTTCCACTCCTTTACTATTTACAAAGGGACTGTGTTTTCTACAGGATCCCCTGTAAACCTATAGGATGATCCTGTAGGAATTACAGTGACCCAAAAATCCTATAGGAGGTAGTCCTAAGGAAAATAAATGACTTGCTATGCCAATAAAATGCACCCCCTTCATCATTCCATCACCATACCTTGTCCACCACCCATCATCACCCCTGCATTCACCCTTAAAAACAAAAGCAATTTTTTTTTTGTCAGTCTTCGAAAAGAAGGGAAACATGGAGGAATAGAGAGCATCACTTGATTATTCCTTGTTCTCCACACTCCTAGTCTTTCTCTCCATCCATGTCACCATCTCAACAAAGTGTATGATTAAGAGTTCTGAGGGAGAAGTAGCTATAGGACATCCTATAGGAAATCCTGTAGCAGCCTATCCCACATAATACAAATCATAATAGCAGCAAGCCTCCAACATGATGATCCAAGAGTAGAAGGAGCTCCAAAGAAGTAGCAACACCACCATCTTCAACCACAGGTACCTGCACAAGCAAAGGAGTCATCGGAAAACAACAAGAAAAGGAAGAAGAACTCTCATACAGTTAGAATACCCTCAAAGAGGAGGAATGACTACTACAGGAAGGTAGAATGTTGCTACAAGAAGGAAGAAATGAACAAATTATGCTAAACCCCAAGATGGAAAAAAAATTTCAAAGAACTCCAAGGTGATTAGGCAATCACCTAGGCCACAAAAGAGAAGAAGAAGACAACAAAAAGAAATAAGACATTCACCATCAAAATAGAACTCAAACTGTAGTGTTCCAAGAGGTCTCCAATCTCTTTCTAGCTTTTGTCCAAGGCCTAAAAATGGGAGAAATTCATGGGAGTCAAGTTGAGGGCCTACCCTAACCTCAGTCTATCATTTATGCCCAAAACTGGTTTCCTGTAGCTTTAACAGGGTTTCTTGTAGTTTTGACAGGAATTACTACAAGATGTCCTAGTTCTCATCTAAAGGCAGTTTGCGGGTTTTAGAGGTGTCCAAATGGTGGAAAAATGTCGCAAAAGGTTGATAAGAATATGGAAGACCTTGCTAAACTAAAAGAATATTCAAGAACTCATCTTGAATAAGGGTAAGAAAGCAAGCTAATGGTCTCAGGAAACAATGATTTTTCTTTGAAAAAATATGTTTTTGGGCTTGTCCTTGTAGAGCTTACAACCAAGATTCTTAATGCACAAGAGAGAGGCCACCAGGGCCATGGATGAAGCACAATGAGGTCACTAAGTTTCTCAGAGGATGAGCAACACTTTCAGCAAAGTGGTATGATGAGTCTCTAAATTAGACATAAATTAAGGCCCATGCCTCTAATTTAAAACATAAATTAAGGCCTATGACCATCCTTCAATACATTAAACCTATCTTTTTGCATTAGACCATTTATTTTTTACTTTAAGGTTTATGAATAATTGAATATTTGTGCCTAATATTATTTATTTTTTTGTGGAATATTATGAGAATATTGGGCAACTTATGAAGAGTTGGAGGAGGAGATAATTTAGGGATTGTTCCCTACTACTAGAGGATCAATAATAAATAATAAGTCAACAAGATATTATGGAATTATGGCACAAATTGTGGAACTCCAATGATTGAGAAAATCTAGGAATTTGTTCCACTAATCAAGGGAGAAGATCCACTAATCAAGGGAGAAGATCCACTAATCAAGGGATTTTGATGGGGAAAGCTTCATCCATTCATGGGGAATGATTCTTAATCACTTTGTATAAGTACCAAGTTGAATTTTCCTCTAGGGAATGATTGAGAAAATCTAGGAATGTGTTCCCTGCCATTTAATGCAAATTCCTACTTTTGTGGACTAGATCCACTAATCAAGGGATTTTGGTGGGGAAAGCTTCCTCCATTCATGGGGAATGATTCACAATCATTTTTTATAAGTACCAATTCGAATTTTCCTCTAGGGGTAGATTTTCATTAGTGTTATTGTGGAGAGAGCTAGTATTTTTGCAACTCCATTGTATTTTCTTGCAGGGATGTAATCGTATTGATGGAATAATGAAGATTGGTGTCATGTTCAGCTTCTAAATCTTGTTATCCTCCACATGTCTCTAATTTTCCTTGGGCTTGGCCATCCCAGGAACCTCAGAGCCCTTTTGTATCATTTTCTTTTCTTCTTTTCATTGCTTATTCACACACATCTCTAGTTTTTATTTCTTTATATTTCTACATTTAGTATTAATGATTTCTTGTTGTAGGATTGAGTTAAATGGTTGATGTAAGTTCTATTGCAGGATCACAAGCATTATTTAATCCTTGTAAAATATTTGGAAGTTCATATTAATCATTGAGATTCTTGGATTAGTCATCTTGTTCCCAAATCTAGATTGCTGGACCTCCTTTTTAGCAAAGAACAGTAAATTTCTACTATTTTTTAGAGCATGCTAATGAGATTTAATCGAATTAATTCCACTTGAATTAGATCCAAAAAAAATTCTATTTCATAACAAAAATTATCTGAATTCATTTTCACTTGACTTGGTTAGGAATTTTTTAGATTTACTAGCTCACTAGTTCTCAAATTTCTAGATTTTCAACTAGTAATGTTTTTTTATTTTTTTTACATGGGTTAACAGAGGTATTTTTGAGTGATTCCACTTGGAGTGGGGACCTAATACATCCTAGTTAATAAAAAAATTGTCCCATCCAATTTGGATTTGATTTTCTTGGTCATTCGATGAATTATAGTGAATCTATAAATCCTATAGGAAACTTCTCCAAGCTTTTTGAGCAAATTCATCCATCTCCCAACTTTGGTTTTGAGTTCTGAGTGATCCTAGGCATTTTCTCACTCCATTCCACCAATCTACCACCTTCCCTAAGCCTTCCATCACCTCCAAAACCTTCCATTTTTCTCTCGGCTGTATCCTATAGCTTTTTAGGGGATCCTATAGGTTTTTAGTATATCCTGTAGGTTTTTTTGAAATGACCTGTTTTGAGGCCGAATTGAGAGAAAACCTCTAGGAAGTCACCAAAATCCTCCCAAGGGTCTCCCACACCATCCAACCATCTCCTAACCCTTCTAGCCATCCTCCAACATCCTTAATTCACTTGCCACATCACCAAAAGAAATTAGTTTGCATACTTGATTTTGCATGAAAAGACAAAAAGACAAAAACAAATTTATTTTAGTCCCTTTACCTACACATGAGTGATGTTTGATGCTTCTTATTTCCATGCTTAGATAGTAAAATTTGTTTCATGATAATTTAGCATTATTGCAAAGCATAGTTTCTTGGAAGTTAATTAGGAAATGGTTTCGTCTCTTTCCTTGTACTTTCTTTCTTGCAATAGGTTAAGGTTACATCTCAAACATTTCATTTTCTGCAATCAGTTTAGGATTTGGCATCAGTACATGCACTCCATTACATCATGACAGAAATGGAAGGACACATTGTATGCCACACATATAGTGTCGATACCTCTTAATTTTGTACGAACCCCGAGTTGATAATTAAAGTCAGTAGCCTTGGGAGTTGCAGCTTTCTTGTTGCAATACCGAGGCTCATCAGTAAGTTAGGATTTCCTATCCAATTACCATTCTAGGGTAAGAGATCCACCTTTTATGGAGGGAGAGGATTAAAGGATAAGTGGTGAAAACTCTAATGTAGGGATGGATAAGATCTAAATGATTTATCTAAGGTAAGTAGTTCTAACAACTTTTGGAAACTCCTAGAAGGTGAAGCTTCTAGAATCTTGATCATTCTCCTGGATTTCTAGAACCAACATAGGTGCAAAGGGGAGAAACCTATTGGTGACCAACGTAGGCCACAGTGGAGCAACCTATTAGTGAATGCACCCTAGTAGCCTTACAGGGAGCATTGGTCCTCAAACTAGCTTAGATGATGTAGTTTAGGGATCAAATTTTGGGAAATGAAAGGTACATGCTTAGGGATTTGTGCAATATGGGGAAAATGAGGTATAGGATGTTGATTGATCCCATTAAGAAGCTCACTGATTGGACGTGAAAAAACAGCCTATAAAAATCGACCTTGATGCTGAGCCCCCATCCACTAATCTTAATGTTCCCGTTAATGAATAACAACCCTTATCCCCACATACTGCCTCTGAGACACCTTATTCATCAGAAGAAAACTTATCAGACTATCCAGACTCACCTACTATCACTGATGAGCCAAGTGACATGCAAACTAACTCTTCTCTTGTCACTTCTACTGGGTTTCTTACCACTGTCATCTCCTGACCATCAACCGCTCCTCCTCCTCCTACCACTTGATCTCATCCATCTCCTTCCACCACTTCATTCATTTATGTCAAGCAAGTAGCTGATTTTATGAAAGACCCTGAGAAATGTCACCAAGTGGTATCCCTTGCTGCCCAATAGGATAACCTCATTACTTTTATTTTTTCCCTTGTTCTTCATATAATTATGAAGAATCAAAAGGTTGTTGTCCAACAATAATCTTCATCACAGACCAATCAGAGGGTTCAGTTGCTAGTGTCCAACCACTGCAATCAAGATATCCACCAACAAACATGGTTTCATTTGACACCCTTAGTACCTGGTCTTGCCCGCAATTGTTTCAGTTTATTCACGCTTCAGTCTCTTAGTTGGAACATTGATTAGTTGAGACAGAGACTTGGTGCACTGACCTTGAGGTCACCTATGAACAACAACATCATCAACTTAATGTCGTCGTTGCAGTCCAAACGCAGTTTTGTTTTAAGAAATATGGATTAGAGAATCAGATTGGTGATATTCATTCTCACTTGCAGTCACTATGGCATACTATTTCTCCCTATTTCGATGCTCATATTGAATATATCGCTGCATGTTCCCTTGTCAAATGTTGCATTTTTATTGAATTAGCGTGCAAGAAGTTTGTTACCAAACATATCGAGCTCCAAGACACTATCACCACTACGCAACAGTCTTAATGAGGCCCTTTGTTACTCTATCAATATCATATCACCAATAAGATTCAGACCACCACTTCTGTCCATGCCACTTTACCATGGATTATGTAGGAGTCTCAACACATCTTCCGCTAAATTCCAGACAATAGTGGCGTTCTTGCAAAGAATAATGCAACTCTTGATCCCTTACATAAGAATGTTCAACAAATGTTCCAGCAAGCACTTGCAACTACCAATCTAGAGGTAAAGAAGTAGCTTCTTGATCAATTTAGCGTTATATATTCCCAAATCAACTAATTGGATGACATGGCTCAAGAAACGAAGTGAGTTTTCCATGACCTTCGCCTAAAAGCACAACCACACTTCCTCACTTTAAGCACGCTATCTACTATTGTTAATCAGCAGCTCCAAGAATTCGTGCAATCACAACTCACTAATATTAATGCGCAGATAGTGGAAGAATTTTCGAGGAAACTTTCTACCCTATTGGACTCATGGAACTCATTTGTTTCCACCTATACATCATCCAAATAGTTGTCTCTTCAAAACATTCCAGAGTTGGTTTCTTCGTTTGAAGGTATCGCAGTTGATCCAAGTGGCATCCAACCTACACAAAGTTTAGATCCAACAACAACAACACGTTGACTCGAGGGAGAGTCAATGGGTTGTGGTCAGTGCATGTTGGGTCCTTCTCTTTTGAAGGAATATCAGTTACAAAGAAATTTTGGACAAAACTTCCAGAAACAGAGCACAGGCACCAGAAAATCAAAGCAGCAGTGGAATAATTGTTTTGGGACTTGCACAGTGGAAATAAAGGTGTGCATTGAAGAACCAGGAGCCAATTTTGATACAATCAACAGAGAACCAAGGTAATGGACCTAAGTATTGGAAAACCATGGATCAAGCGAGCGAGGAACCAAAGACTAAACCAAGCAAGTGTGGCTATAAAAGAGGACAAAGAGCAGCGAGAAACAGGTTTGGATAGTTTTGCAAAGTTTAGACAGTGTCACAAAAAGTCTGAGAGGGAAATAAAGTTCGAACTACTCTATAGAGTTTAGATTTTGCTATAATTTTAAGGATCTGGACTACGTGGGAGAACAATTGCTTGTATGCAGATCGGGATATGTAATGATCTGTTTGATTTGTGATATTGGCGCACAAGTCTATAATGTACCACAAGTTGTAATGGCGAATCATTGTTGTAATCGTTGTTTTGATAATAAAAGGAGAATGGGAGTTCTCTCAATTGTTTGTGTATTTTGTGCTCCCTTTTTAAAAAAAATTCTTATGTTTATTTCGTATTAAATGCACGAGTTAAATAGCTGTAAATGAATGCTTTAATGGTTGCACAAATTTCTTAGATTATTAAATCTAGATCCCTTACACCTTTCTATGGTTCTGACTCACCTCGGGTGAGACGTTCCTTTGATCCAAGTGAGTGAAAATGTCGGCGAAGTGCTAGACTATGTGAAGACTTTTGTTGGCACCCTAGGCCAAACCTTGTTAAACTTAATTTAAACTTTTATGTTAAACACTCCACACTCTATTTTTTTCCTAAGCAAAGTTTATAAAAGTCTACTTACATTATTCTTGTTTATACAAATATTGTAACATTACTAAAGAAAAATGATTTTAAATATTTAAAGTAACTAAAATTGTGGGAAGCAAGTGTATAGTGAAATAAGCTACATAGGTGGTAGATAGTGCGAAAGCGATTTCCATCAGTGCATCATTGAAATTAACATCGCTTTCATTATGCGGAGTTTTCTCCACATTTCGCACAACCTTTAATCAATCGATTAGCAGTAGAGGCAAGGACTATGTTGCATTGCAGCTATTACCCTTGTTTTTGTTCACATTATTATCAGATAAGAAATGAGTATAATACATATGAATTTGATGATATCAAATATATATAAGTAAATAAATTTTATCTATTTATCTTGGGATAAGAAGTTAATTATACTAAGGAAAATTTTACATCCTTTCTATTTCATCAATTTATGAGGAGTTTGAATAATGAATGAAAAACGAATAGTTGTTGTATTGTGGAAGCATTTGGATGTGCATGAGAGATTCTATCTTTACACATCCATTTGTTTAGCATTTGATTTGAAATTTCAGTCTAATAAAATAATCATAATATTTTCAATTTTTGGTAATATCTATTTTTTTGTTATTATTTTTTAAGAATTTGTTTTTGTTGTAAATGTAAATTCATTATATTTCATTGGAAAATCAACAATTTACACAAGTGGTTGGTCATAACTTCCATATAAAGTCTAATAAAACCATTAACTCATTACAAATCCATTACAACATTCCTCTAATTCCACAACATAACTAGTAAATGACATCCCAAAAACCGAGCCTTATACATAATAGTGAACCAAATATAAACATTCACCATAACATCACTTAACTAGTACAAAAAATAATTTATCTAGAACACAGAGAAGCATGGAGAAATTAAATACTATTCCATCAATAGACAAAGGCGAGATAATTAGGACTAACAGGGCCTCAATAGTAGCCAATGACCACCACTCAATATTACAAAAGCATGCACCAAGTATTCCAATGAATGGGCAACACAATCGAACACTTCTCAGCCACACAGACCTGAGTGTATTCCAAACAGGCGAAAGACAAGAGTGAAGAGAAACACATACCAAACTTGTTGCATAATAGACTACATCAAAGCATCAACACGAACCAAAGGGAATTGTGAACATGAACAAGCCTGGAGCCATCCAAACATAATTAAGAGAAATACAAAACTTTCGAGCCCCGGAACAACTTGCAACATGGAAACATCCTGAACCAAACAGAGTCAGATCCATACGAAACCATGTAGCCATGCAAACATACCATCCCTCATCTATATCAACTAGGGAGAACACATCAGTCTACACAATAGTAGAAATACCAAACAAGTTTCTTCCCAAACAAAAAAACCAAGAAATGTGTTGATAAACCTTGGCATACCCATATAAAAATTACAAACCACAAAACCAACATCATAGTCAAACACCAACAAAGAGCTACTCTTCATGATATGAAGAGGGAACTATAGGAGACAAAACACTATCACCTGTTGGAGGGGTCTTTCAAGTCATGTGAAGCAGAGTCACTGAGGAAGAATCCTTCCATTTTTTTAAGCTGGCATCAACATTTTCCAAGAAGAATTTCATATTGCATAGCATCCTCTTCAAATCCTCTAAAGCATAAAATACATTATAATTATTAACCTATTTATCTCAAAAGACAAGACAAAGCAGAGTTGTTATTTGTTGATCAATCGCTAGAGAGCTTAAGAAATGCCACCTCCTTTGATGAAGCCTACCAGTGGAAGGTACCCATTTTTTCTCCTTAAGCATATGTTCAAAATCTGAAAAGTAAGGATGGTCACCCACTTCTTGACTTTCCATAAAAAGGATCTCACGTCGAAATTCCAAAAGGACCACTTCAAAATCATAAGCAAAAAACTCAAAAGAAAAAGGCCTCACACATTTATACCCATATTGAGTCAGACTACCTCTACGACTACTCATCCTCTAATGAGGATGCATGATGGTAGAGGAAAAAATACATAGGTGACACTGACTCAACAACCCACGCCCAAATAGATAGTGAGAAGGAGGAATAAGATACCCTTCAAGACCAGACCAAAAGACTAGAATATCATCCCCAAACAACCAGACACATGGGCTAGAACCCAAAAGTTTGTCCAATTCACCGCACTTAAGTCTCATAGACCATTGATATAACCAACGAACAAAGTAGATACCGAAGCAAATCAACACCAAGTAGGAAGTACAAAAGCCTAGAACCAACTCCTCAATAAGCCTCTTCCATTGAAAGCAGAGTGACCAACCTACAATAGAGACACACCGCACGCTCCCAACAACTAGTGAATTCAGGAAATAATTCCAACCCACAATGTAACAGAGTTATACACTGGCGGAAGATGAGAAAGAGTCCTCGCAATCCCACAAGAATCATCTACCACCTTCCCTCACCCAAGTTGAATAATGAATAATCATCTTATCACCACACTCAACGCACATACTAAAGAACCAAATTTAATTATCAGATGTCATCCACTGTCACCAAATCCCCAGATATTATGATAAGGCATCCATTGATGCACCTCTTAATCCTTCATTAACACCCATCAAAGATATTTTTAAGAAATATTAAATTAATAATAAAATTTAATTTATTAAAAAAATTTACTTGAACAATTTATTTTCTCAATTACAAAAAAATATTATAAAAAAATACTTTTAAAATTTCTTAATATATACAATAAATCAAAAATTAAAATAATAATAATAAAATTGATGTTAATGTACATATTCAAAATATTTGTTATAAAACCATTAACTATGATACTACAAATAATACCAAAATTATTCATACAAATAAATTTGGTTTCCTATTATCATGCAAGAATACTACTTCAATCCATGATTGCTTTTATTTTACTAACGTCAACTTGAAATAGAATAGAATTGTTTTGAAATAGTATGAGCTATAACAAAAAAATGTAGCATGATTGCAATTTCTATTCTTGCAAAAATTTATCTGGGAAATCTATATGTTTCTTATAACCAAAATGTTGTTTTAGAAGTTAACCCTAAATATATATAAAAGAATTTAGAATTTTTATATGAATTAAAACTATATTCTTAATCAACTATATATATAAATATATAATTATAATTTTATAATAATTATTATATATATTAATTCTGGTATTTTATAGATTATAACACGGTGTAATTAAGTAACAAGATAATATAATCATAAATGGTTTAAACTAATCGAGTAAGAATAATAACTATGATTATAACGATAACATATATAAATAGAAGAAATCATAATATTTTTTATTAAAGAAATTAGGAAAATATCAAAATTCTTATTTTTATTAGTAATAAGCGTTTTAATATTTCATTTTATATAATAAGATTAGCCAAAGAACATTATGATAGTAAATATTTTGGAAAAGAACAATTTACAATTCAATATTTAACAACATCATACACTAGATGATGGCAACATAAATTGATGTAATCATGGAATTTGCATGTTTGATTAGATGTTGTTCATTTATAACATCCTCTCTTTTACTCTTTGAGTACTCTCTCTTCTCGTGGACCCTTACCAAGCTCACAATGAATGAAATTGATAATACTAATAATGTAGCGAAGACCCTTACCAAGCTCACAGGGTTCTTACTCTTAACAATCTCTACTTGCCAAACTCTCAACAAATTTACACTAAACTTATGCTAATCACTTAATAAAAATCACTCAATCTCTACTTAATAAAAATCACTCAATATAAACTTATAACATTAAAATAATTGTCTAACATTATATTAGAGAACATTATCCTTTATCTTAATTTAGTTATTCTTTTATAGTAGTTTTTGCAGATGCCACTTATCTTTCCATATAAAATTTAAAATCTTTTAAATTTAAAATTTCTTAATATGTATCCTCCCATTTGTCAAATTTTTACCAAGTGCTAAAGAAATCCATTTTGATCTTATTTAAAAATACCACCCTATTTGCTTCCTAGAATTTCTCATACTTGTCCTTTGATCCGTTCCATTTTTCCTATATGTCATTTCATGTCTCTCCAAATTTTTTTCCATGGAGAGTTCTTCATTTAAGTGTTAACATTCTTTACTTTAAATTCAAATTCCTGTTAAAATTTCTTTCCTATATTTTGTCCACTATGGAGAGTTCACGTGAAAAATATATTTCCAATTAAATAATAACTTATTTTAATTTTATGCACTCTTCTTCATTTAAGTATTAACACCTTACTTTAAGTTTTTTGTTTAGTTTAAATATTAACGTTCTTTGCTTTAAATTCAAATTCCTGTTAAAAGTTCTTTCTTGTATTTTCTCCACTATGGAGAGTTCTCATGAAAAGAATATTTCTAATTAAATAATAACTTATTTTAATTTTATGCACTCTTCTTCATTTAAGTGTTAACACCTTATTTTAAGTTTTTGGTTTGAAGGTGTAATATTTTCTTTTAACATAAAATGAGATACTCTTCATTTCTATTATAGATTTGCTAAAAGTATTTAATCGGTTTATTATAAGTTATTTTTTAAAGTTTAATATTAAATTATTACCATATATTTTTTTCTTAATCTCTTAACAATTTTATTAATGTATATAAATCATTAAGTAAAGTTCAATTTCTTCTTTACAAATAGATTTTAAGATCTTTATCTATTTAATTTATGTTATAATTATCTTTTCATTTTCTCAATACCAAGAATTCCAAGTAATTTATGCATTTTAGGAATCACCTTATGTAATTCTAACAATGTTATGACCTAGAAAAGATATGATATGACCCAAGGGGGGCATACATGTTGTTAAATGTACATGTAATATATAAATTTGTATGTAATAGGGTCATCCTAATAATGAACGAACCATATGTGTAATGTATGGATGCATATAGATAGAGATCATGTATTCATTATGGAGATAGGATTTGAATGTATTTTGGTATTTGGAGTAGTTTATCCTATTATTACATGTATTGGAGCTGTGCTTCACACTCACATTGTTTTGCCTGGTGTGTAATTGTGATTTTTATGTATTTAGATGATAACATTTGGTTTTAGAGCTCATGTTCCTAGGCTTTTGTTTCTTTAAGTAGGTTACTGTTGAATTTTTTCCATAAATTCTTTTGTGGGAGGTTTTAGATGGTGAAACTTGGATAATATTGAGGGAAATTATTGATTAACATTTGGTTCAAATTTCATATCTTTTTTATCTATATTTTTGGAGATATGCTCCAAGGAAGTTAGGGATCCTGAAATAGTCTCAAACATGTTAGTTTGGAATTTTCGCCATAACTTTTTTTTGTGAGATTTAAGACCATAAAATTGGACTATCTTAATTTTAAATCTCAGTGAACATTTGATTCAAAATGTGAATCTTGGTTCACTATATTTTCACAGATATGTCCCAAGGAACTTAGGGTTTTTGAATGCTCCTAAAATCAGTCTCACACAAGTCAATTCATAATTTTCGGTATAAATTATTTTTTTTCCTCTGAGGTGTTAGACTGTGAACTTGGACCACATTGAGATGAAATCAAGATGAACATCTATTTCAAGTTTCAGATCTTTGTTCACTATAATTTCAAATATATGCTTTAAGAAATTCCAAGTTCTTAAGTGCTACTAAAATCAGTTTCAAACAAGTAGGTTTGGCATTTTCGCAATAATTTTTTTTGTGATGTTTTAGATAGTGAAACATGGACCATATTAAGGAGAAATTACAAGGAACATATGGCTCAATTTTCATAATTTCTTTCATTATTCTTTTGGATTTATATCCTTTGGAAGTTAGGGTTTGTGAATAATCCTTCAATATATTTTCAACAAGTCATTTTAGTATTTTTGTTATATCTTTCTGTCAGTAAATCTTCCTACTGTGAAATATTCAAGGATATTAGGAGACATAAAAAAGTACCTTAGGTACCAATTTCATTATTATACTTGAATAATTTAACATATGGAATACTATACAAGTTTTCTCATGGGAATAGACCAAAATCAACAAGTTTTTGGAAAGTTACCATCACTTTCACTTGGCATGTCAAATACTAGTCAAACTTGCAGAATTACATAGAAGAAATATCAAAGTACTACAAGTTCAAATTTCAGACTAAAAAGAGTTGAAATTTCAGAATTACACATAAAGAAAGATTTAATAGAAAAACAATCTTCAAATAAGTGTTTTAAAAGGTATGTTAACTTCAAGAATTGATAAAAAAAATTGAAGAAATATTCTCAAAAAAATGGATTGAGGACTCAAAATGGAGGCAATTGATAACATTCAAGATGAATTAAAAGAAGAAAAATAAGAGATCAAGAAGAAGGGTGATGAGCTATCCAAGATACAAAACCTCAACGAAGCACTCATTAAGTATATTCAACAATTAAAATAAGGAAATAATAGCAAAGAAAATTAGAAAAGGGACGGTTCAAAGGAAGAATTGAAAAATAAATATAAATAAATATGTAGATTACGAAACCATAATAAGAAGCTATTGGATGACATCAAGAGATTCAAGGAAGAAAATAAACATCGTCAAAATGGAGAAGAAGCAATGATCTTACATGAAGAAACTACCAAAAAACTTGAAGATCAAATTTGCAAGAAGATTGAAGAAGCCCTAGACTTGGATAAGGAAAATTCATAAATGTACACTAGAATTGAAGAAGGACATTAGATTTTGATAAATGTGATCACATTTCAGCTTGAAAAGGAGAAGAAAGTGAAGATTCAAGAGGGACACAAGAAGATACTTGAAGAAGTTGAACTCCATATAGTGGACGTACATGCCAAATATGATGGTATTATCTCCAAGACCATAGTATTCAAAGGCGCATAAAATAGGATAGAGGGTACCATTATGTCTAAAAAGAATATAGATGAAAAAATTCTTATGTTGGGTGAAGGGAATCATGAAATGGGAAACAATATTAACATCCATATTACCAAGAAATATTTCAAGGAATACAAAAATATCAATATCAACATGATCATGGAGATAAGAAGATCCATATAAACATCATTAGGAAATGAGATGGAGTACTCATAAATATTCATGGAACATGGCATCCCATAATCACTATTCAACAATATGTTATTGAAGACCAACAAGTACTACAAACTGGAGAAGTCACAACAACAAGACATGGAATTAAAGTAAAGAAAACTATGATTATCAATATCAACATGATCATGGAGATAAGAAGATCCATATCAACATCATTAATAAATAAGATGGAGTACTCATAAATATTCATGGAACATGGCATCACCTAATCACTATTCAACAAGATGCTATTGAAGACCAACAAGTACTACAAATTGGAGAATTCACATCAACAAGACATGGAATTAAAGTAAAGAATACTATGCAACAACCAACCATGAAGGATTAAGGCTAGAAATAATTGAGTTTGGTTAAATGGATTATCATGAATGACAAGAAGAATGTACGAATATAATGAAATCTTTTTATTTGGTTTTGTCACATGTAACTCCCTTAATAACGAATAATTTCGAAGGAGGGTGTTATGTTATGACCTGAAAGGGGGCCTATATTGGGTTATATATATATCATATGACTCGAAGGGGAACATATATGGGGTTAAATTACATGTAATACGTCAATGTATATGTAATAGGGTTATCCTAATAATGAAGAGACCACTTTTGCAATGTGTGGATAGGTATATATAGAGATCATGTATTCATTATGGAGATAGGATTTGGATGTATGAATGCATTTGGGTATTTGGACAAGTCCTTCCTATTATTATCTATATTGGAGTTGTGCTCCATGCTCGCATTGTTATATGTGGTGTGTAACTTTTATTTTTATGTATTTGGATCATAGCAAAGGGTGCCACAATTTTTTCCATTCACTTACATGTGGTTAGCTAAGGGTAATATTAGCACAATGACAAAGACAATGGTTATCTCTAAGTTTCCCTTGTTGAGAGACTAATGGCTATTGAGGATTAAGATTTCCATCTTAATGTGCAACCCTAAGTTGTACCATGTGAGTGACCGAGTCTAGTATGATCTAACCCTCACAACATCATGCAACTTCAAGGTAAAGGTTTCGTGCACATTTCAACCTAAGCCATGGTTGGAGTGTTCGCGCACTTAATAAAGGATGTTGTTCTACTTCTCAAAAATAAATCCAAAACCTATCATACAACCCCATTACCCATATGCAAGTGGTTTTGCAAGCACAAACCCTATGCCTAATTCCATTATCCAAGTCATCGGTATTTTGTACAATGTATCTATCAATAAAAATTTAAATTCAAGTTCACATTACTCATGATTCAAACCGAAATCCTTTACTCAATCTTATGCCCAGGCACCATCATCATTTCTCACCACACTCAGGTTATTATTAACAACATATGATAAAAAATGATTAACCATCATATAATTTTACACATTATAGTTATTCTAACATTAATAAATATCATCATCTAATAACATATTGATCATTATATGTCAAATTTCATCATTGCATAATGCACACAACTAGATCATCAATATGTAATGTCTTCAATCAAACATATAACTATCAAAGTGCTTATAACAAAAGTCAAACAAAATAGATAACTACACTTGTGCGAAGTTAAAACAATAAAAATTCCATGAATAAAATCCACTTCAAGGGTGGAGCCTCCTTTTACAATGAATACAATAGAAGATAAGATATTGTGATGCTATGACTACATCTCCTTATTTTGTGTGTGTGATACAAAGGATGAAGGTTCTTGTTATAACAATATAAATGTAATATCCCAATCTAGAGAGAGAGAGAGAGAGAGAGAGAGAGAGAGAGAGATTTTCTAGGGATTAACAAAGAGAATCATGATCAATCATGCCAAAATTCAATATTTTGTTTTTCTGCGATATTAATACACGCATTGGATTATGAGTTACTTTAATACCCAAGTAGTAGTGAAGATGTTCCATGTATGTCATCTAAAAACCATTCATTTATTTTTCCTTTATGGATGTAATATATGATTTTATTGTTCTTATTATAAAAATATCATTTGCATTCACCATAAGATATACAACAATTTTCCAACTTTCTTAACAAATAATGTTGCATCATGAAGAATAAAATTCTTAAAATTAATCTTCAAACAATGCTCAATTAATTTTTCATATCATGCACAAGGTGCTTGCTTTAGGCCATATAACGAGTTGATGAGCTTGCATACCATATGTTCTTGAACTTTCACAACAAATCCTTCTAGTTGATACATGTAGACAATCTCTTTTAAGTCTCCTATCAAGAAGTTCATCTTCACATCCATGTGATGAATATTCCACCTATTACATTCCACCAAAGGCAACAATATTTCATTAATGGTAATCCATTTTGCTACATGGGCTAAAGTTTTCTCATAGTATATTCCTTCCTTTTAGGAAAATCCTTTTACCATAAGCCTCAATTTATGTTTTTCAAGTGATCCATATAATTTTTACTTTTTCTTGTAGACCCACCTACAACTAATTGGTTTGGTTCCAAATGGAGGAACTTCCAACTTTAATTTCTGATTCTTGATGAGGACAACTCAAATGATCAATATGATGATTTCATTAGATTCCTCTTTTCAAGAGGACCAAAATCGACCTAAATATCACCCAATTTGGCTAAGAGAAAGTTGTGTTATGAATTATTTTATTCGTACATGTATTGTGAAATGGGTCAACCCTAACCACATGAGTAACTTCTTGGGTTAGTCTTAACCCCAAGTGAACCCTCATGAAAGCCTATAAATAGAAGATACCTCAAGATCATTTGGACACATCTTCTCTTCTCTTTTATCTTGGTTCACACAGGTTCGATGGAAGGAGTTCACATAAGGGTCCAAAATCATAGGCGAAAGGTTCGCTCTGGGTTAAGGTTTTCTAGATCTTAGTCACTGGCACAGAACTAGAAATTTTATACCCTAGACATTGGAACACAAGCCCATGATAGCGACCAAAGACCCATAGATGTTGGAATAGAAGCTTATGGGAGTGACTTGGGCTTAAGAGATCAATCTAAAGGTATCGATTCTTGGTCGCTCGTACAAAATGGTCCTAAGAGTGATCGGGTTGTCCTAGACCCATGCATAGTAACTTCAAGGGAGAGACCAAGGGTTTTAGGTGTGTCACACCCTAGTCGCATGCACAAATTATTCATGTGAGTGACCAAGCAATCACAGTTCCCGTCACATAGTATTGGAGAGAGCGACCAGGGATTTTTGGTCGCACATAGAAATTTTTGATGAGAGCGACCAGAGTTTAGACCTAGGGATTGACATCTTGGCTTCAGTTGACTTCAGTGACATGGTAGATCTGGGTTTCTCTCTTCTGTTATACAAATTTGTAGATCTCATTTTTTAGTATCCACTATAAACATATGTATTGAGCTCATTGACAGTGACAATAGTGCTCAACAGTGTTCAACACATTGACAAAAATATACAACAATTGACATCAGTTTGTGACAACACATTACAGTCATCAGTATGAGGGTTTTAATTCCTATCGTGATTAGATCTTTTTCATGGATATCATTATTGTTTTGATGCATATATAAAGTTATGAATCATTGTACTCTCTTTTGCTACATCATTTGATGACGATTTAAGAATATGAAGATTTGCAAGGGTTTTCCCCATAGTGGGTTTTTCCCTAGTCTCAGACCAATCCTGGTGTCTCTATGTGTGTGCATGATTTCTTCTACTATTCCTTTTATATTCTATTGCATTGATGATTATAGTGATTTTGTTTCTTTCTATGTAATTGCATATACTTATGCATAATGGTATAGATCTGAATAATGTAATCATTGATATGGGGTGAACTTAATGTATTAATGATGATATGCAATTATCAAAGAAAATAACAATGTCGCCCTAAGAAAATTTAACATAGTTTCAGAGTTGGGATGAAAAGAATTTGTTATGAAACTAGCTCACAAAAAGATAGAAAATATAGATGAACACCTTAGAAATAAGCCTCTTCGAGGGGGAAACCTCCTTTACCTTACACAAATGAACAATTCTTGGATGATTCAAATGACAAAACCTCCTATCTATATATAGGAGTCTAAGGGGTCACAATATAACCAAGCTGACCTAACAATAATAATAAAAAGGCACAAAAATAACAATAGAGGGATTCTATGGGGACAATAGGGGCACAACAATAACAACAAGGGATACAACGACAATAATAATGGGGGAATCACTAGTATTATAGGGACCTAACATGCCCCTCTCTTTCAAAAAAGTGTTGTCCTCAACGCTTGAGTAGTTCTAGATGCTTCTGTATAAAATTATCATCCTCCCATGTGGAATATTCAATGGGTAAGTTCTTCCACTTGATGAGATACTTTGAAATTGATCGATTTTGTAGCTATCAAGTTCTTGTTTCCTTAACTGCTTCATGTTCGAATATGATTTTTCCTTCCTCATCAAGTTCTGGCAATATTGTATGAACTAGAAGCTTGTCACTTATAACATTCTTTAAGCATGAAACATGGAAAATTGGGTCCACTCGGGAAGCTGCAGGAAGCTCCAATTTGTATGCCATATTACCTATCGTTGGCAACACCTTGTATAGACCATAATACTTTGGTGATAATTTATTATCCTTCTTATCTTGCTTGAAAGACATTTGTTTTTATGGTTGTATCCGTAGGAATACCCAATCACCTACATCAAAACTTGTTTCGTTGTGATGTTGATCTGCCTGTTGTTTCATTCTATTCTGCACCAAGGTGAGGTTATCCTTTAAGAGTTGCAGAACTTGTTGTTGATGCTCGATGTGATCTTCCACTGCTTGAACCTTGGAATTTTTTCTTAAATATGATGTGATGGATGGTGGATGATATCCATAAAGTGCCATAAATGGGGTCATTTTTGTTGCAGTATGGAAGGAAGTGTTATACCACCATTCAGCTAGAGGCAACCATTTGACCCATTATGCCTCATTGTTCTTTCTTTAGAAGCTTTGTCATTCTGTTAGAGCTTATTATCTTTCCTGGTTTCCCTGTGATACCCCTTAATTCAAATTCCTTTCCTTTTAAAGATAATTTCATGAAAAGTTCTTGAAAATTAAAAGGTATTGTACCCAAGGATTGTAGCCATTGGACTCCTAGTACAACATCAGCACCGCACATTGGAATGGAAAGCATTGGGATAGTCAATACATATTCTCCCATGGATATCTTGATATTATGGCACTTTCTTGAGAAATTTATGGTTCCTCCACTTGCAACCATCACTTGACACTCTGGTGCTGGATATAGCAAGCAATTCAATTCCTTGGCTATATTACAATGAATAAAATTATGGGTACTTCTCGAATCAATCAACACTATTACCCTTTTCTTCTTGATATGCCCTTCTCTTTTGATAGTTTGAGGAGTGGTAATTCCAGCCAATTCATTACAAGATATGGTTGGACTTCTTTCTTCTTTTTCTAGGGTTTGTTCCTGGTGTATATCTTCTTCTTTTGACATTTCTTGTTCCTTTTCTTCCTCCTCTTCACAATCTATGTAAAATAATTTCTTCTCTGCACACTTATGACCTTTAGTGTATTTGCTATCACAACTGTAACAAAGCACTTTTGCTATTTTTTCTTCCAATTGCTGTGGTGTCAACCTTGTAGGTTGTGGATGGCCAGGGGCAGTAACACTTCCATCTTTATGATTTTGAATGGTAGGTTTCCTTGTTTCCATAATTTTGCCTTCCATTTTTCTTGCCAACCTGAATGCCTTCTCTAATGAATATGGTTCCCAAAGGTGAACCTCATGTTGGATGTTATCTTTTAAAGCCCCTATGAACACATCAATCCTATGCTCCTCTGGAATATCTTTTACCCTTATATTCAATTTTTGGAAGTCCTCAATGTGCTCCATCATTGAACCCTTTTGTTTGAGATTTATCAATTGGATAAAAAAAGTGTTTCTTTTTGTATCCTCATAATGTGCTATAATTTCATCTGTAAAAATAGCCCAAGTGACAATTTGTTTATGAGAGAAAAGTCATTGATACCATACAAACTGATTTGGTTCCAAATATAAAGTTGCAATGCACACCTTTTGTGTGTTTTTCACATTATGGAGATCGAAAAATTGCTCCATGTGTAGTATCCATGTTCCAGGATCCTTACCATCAAACTTCAGCATATCGATCTTTGGAACATGGTGGTTCTTTGATCCAATGTTAGAGTCTGTGAAATCATGATTAACATTTATTTTGTTCTCATCATGAGTTTCCTTTACAACTCTTTCGCCATTAGTAAGCATTTGTTGTAGAAACTTTGTCAAATCTGTCTTCAAATTTGTCTGCAAATCTTCCATGCCTTTGTTTAAATCATTCATCTTAACTTCCACGCCATCCATCTTAGCTTCCACGCCGTCCATCTTAGCTTCCATGCCATCCATCTTAGCTTCCACTTCATTCATCTTAGCTTCTACGCATTTCTTTAAACCATCCATCTTAGCTTTTACACCTTTCTTCAAACCATCCATATTAGCTTCTACATCTTTCTTTAAACCATCCATCTTCTTTTCCATTACTTTTTGTGCGAGTGAAATTTGTTGCACTTGGTCTTGTAATTTTGATATATCATCTTGCATTTCTTCCTCTTCTTCATGATTCATGCTAGAGCTTTCAGGTTGCATACTAGGTGTTTCTATTTTCTATCTTTAGGGCATCAATTATCAGTAATAATGCTTCACTATGCCCTTTGAATTCCTTCAAACTAATTTTTCAAACCAAGCTTATGCAAAAATAAAAAAATAAAAAACTATAGACCTTTTTCACTTTGCAAGAGCTGGCTATTGAATCTGATGTATCTCTATAATCTTGGATTTCCAAGGTCTAAAATTTCTTCTTATGGTAATCCCCTGAGTAGTATTTCTAACCCCGCAAGTCTGATCAAGATTGGATTCTTCAATATAGAGTTATGCCAAATCTCCCATGATGACCTGAGTATATACTGGTTCAATAGAGTGAATTTGTATGACATGCCTCGGGTCACTGTTCAAACCTTAGGTTCTTAAAATGATACCCAAAAAAACTATAGTCTGTCCTCTTTTTGTTACTTCTTACTAAAATTCAATCTGATGCTTAGAGCGAAAGTTATGACGATTTTCCCAAGGTGACCTATTTGGAATGTATTCGGGGGTCTGCAAAAACCCTAACTTCCTCATATTATACCTCCAACAATATAGCGAGATAGGATTTGAAATTCAGAGCCAAGATTCATAACGATTCCTTCTCAAATGGGTTTTTTTTAGCTTCTGAAATGTTGCAGAAAAAAAGGTATAGCAAAAATTCCACAATGACCTGTTTGGAGTAGCGAAACCCTAGAATCCAAAGCTCTGATACCAAATGTTATGCAACCAGCTCACAAAAATATAGAAAATATAGATGAACACCTTAGAAATAAGCCTCTTCGAGGGGGCAACCTCCTTTACCTTACACAATTGAACAATTCTTGGATGATTCAAATGACAAAATCTCCTATCTATATATAGGAGTCTAAGGGGTCATAATATAACCAAGCCGACCTAACAATAATAATATAAAGGCACAAAAATAACAATTGAGATATTCTATGGGGCACAATAATGATAATATGGGGACAATAGGGGCACAACAATAACAATAAGGGATACAATGACAATAGTAATGGGGGAATCACTAGTATTATAGGGACCTAACAGAATTATGTTGGAATTATTATACAAGTTTTGTCCTTGATGGAAACTCACTCACAACTCTATTAAGATTTGATAAATGGAAACTCACATTGTAACAGATCAATTCAGAGGTAATTGGGCATTGGTACAGAAGAACAAGAATTTGGAACAAAGGTCTACTGATCAGAATCAAGAAGTCGAAGGAAGATGATGTTTTAAGATAGTTTAAGCTATATATATATAGGTTCACCTTGTCAAAGCAACGTATACATGCAGGTTCACAGAACAAAAAGAGCGTATGCGTATGCATGCACTTTCACAAGAGGAAAAGAGTGTATGGGTTGGATTATCAACGAAATTCAAGATTAAAGAATACCAAGGGTCAATACCATGGTATTTAGCCCACAATATTGAGCGGAGTAACGACTAATTGATCTCGCCAAGAATACCACAAGTTCTAAGTGTTGTTTTGGTTTGAGGTATTGAGAAAGGCCAAAAACTATATAAGGAGGAGAAGATCAAAGGGCCAGGGGTGCAAGTGAAAAATTTTCTCAGGAATACTTCTATTTGAAGTACATTTTATGTTGCAGTGGCTATGATTATGATATAATCTAAAATATTGTGTGCACCTTGAACTCAATGTTGGATCAGGATCATGAGACCTGAAATGACTTATCATTGAATGATTTAATATTGGTTGGGCTAGATTTAATTGCTTACACATGTTTTATTCTTTAAATGTCATGATCTGGGTATGTATGAAATCTGGAATAACAACGAAGTTGTAAGTTGGTATTTGCAAATATATATGTTGTTTCTCCTTATTGAAGGCACGTATACACACTGGTTAGAAGCTTTCAAGTAGCATATACAAAAGAAAAGTCTGTTATTCCGAAAAATGACTGATCTATCTTATCAGTGCTTTTGGTTTACTATTGTCTATCAATGATGTCTTCTTAGATCAAAGTAGAACCGAATGCTTAAAGATATTGAGTCTGATTAATTGATTGATTAATTGAGGAGGGTGATTGATGCACACTAGTATTGCAGCAAGAATGTTGCAACTCATGGGGCTACCAACTTTACTTTATCAACTCAGGATTTGTACAAACTTGGAAGTGTTAGTGTTGTATACACAAGTAAAAGTTATGTTTTGGCCTTTCGTCATTATTCATCTGGTGAGAGACCACTAGGTTTTTTCAAGGTAGACTTCTATGGATTTAGAAGAAGCTTGATTACTAATGAGGGAAAGATAAATCTACTCTAATAGAAATCTTGTCTATTGTAGTAAGGAAAAAGACTGAAATCCATTTCTAAAACACACCATTTCCTACCTAACTTCTAAGAGACTATGTTTCAGAAGGAATTCTAGATTAACATGGATGAAATTCAACTATCTTAATCATGTGAATTCAAAGCATCAACATTATACTACTATGCATGTAAATAGCTACAACAAATTTGTTTTTACTTTTTATCTTTTATGGAAAAACAAGTGAAAGCTAATCTCTTTTGGTGATGTGTCAAGAGGCTTAGGGATGCTAGTTGATAGTTGGGAGGTTTGGGAGACCTTTAGGTGACCTTGTGTGGCTTTATAAAGGTTTTCCCTCAATTTGGCCTCAAAACAGGCCACTACAGGAAAACCTACAGGATGTCCTAAAAACCTACAGGATTCCCAATACTTCTACATGATACAACCGAGAGAAAAATGGTGGGTGTTGAAGGTGATGAACGGCTTAGGGGAGGTGGTTGGTGAATGGAATGGAGTGAGAAAATTCCTAGGATCACTTAGAACTCCAAATCAAGGTTGGGAGATGGTCGGATTTGCTCAACATGCTTGGAGAAGTTTCCTTGAAGAATGATGAAATTGGTGAGGGTCTTAGTGAAAGTGAGGAATGATCATGGATGGATGAAGTTTGAAGGAGATTTCTTTCTATGAAATATTTCTATGCTTCTGAAATGCCTGCACTACATCAAACAATGATATTTGCCCAAAAATCATGTAAACAAGAAGAATTTCAATGAGCTAGAAAAATTGAGTTTAATGAGCTAGTTGTCTAATTCATGCATGAGGAAAATTTGCAGAATAAGATGAAGTCATTGAGGAGATATAAAATAAGACTAAATATGGAAGAAATGATGTCTAATTCCTACAGTTGCAAACTGATCAAATTCTGGCTTAAGCACAGGAAACTCTAAATTCTATGAGAAAGTAGAATTCTATCTTTTTGGTGTTGCATGGGGGTCATTTCCTCAAATCATGATCTCTGAAGGAAGAAGTGAGGGCAATAAACCTACTGATAACTTTTTGATGCTCCTTTTATCCCTTCTAACCTACTATTAAAGTAAAGCACAAATGGAAGCAAACTAATAATCAAACTAATCAAATCTACACTACTTGCAATAAAGCACTCTCAAGGACAATTTAACCATGAATCTATGCAATTAATCTAAGCATATAGATACAAGAAGAAGAGCCTTTGCTTCTAGGTTTTGACCCTAACCCAACAGATTCATCCCTCTAAGTTAACTTAGTACTGGATCATGAAAAGGCTCATTCTCATTATCATAACAGAAAATTACATAGCAATGTCTTCCACAATTCTGGAGCTCAAAATTAACTATTGTTTTTACAACAAAAATTCTAATCCTAATGAGGCTCTACGCCTCTTTATTTATACAAATGAAGTCTCCAATGACTTCCTTTAATATAGAGAGGCTTGGCTCCAAAACTCGAGATGAACTAACTCTTTGACTATCACTTGTTCGACTGCCTTTTGATCTTCATGACTTGGCTGATTTTACTCCGAGCTAGTGTGATTGATGGAAGAATATTCGAATGAGGGAGGATTAAATGAGGAGAATTTACCTCCTAAAATATCTATTCCTTGTCCCATTCAAGTTTCAGCCTTTACTCTTGCCAAAATTCCCTGATTTTCTCTCACAAACCTACATTTAATGCACATTAGTCCACTAGGCATAATATCTCACTTTGACTCATCTCATTAAACAAAATATAATCAAAACATGTAATAAATTGTGATAAGAGTCGATTTGACTAAGCTAGGAGGTGAATTAAGGTCCATATAGTTACCTAATCATGAGGCTCATCATCACCCGCCTAATGAAAGTGTTGTTCATCCTTTGAGAAACTCAATCAATATCCATATCTTTTATAGCCCTGGTGGCTTCCCTGACATCCCATGCTTCTATTGTGGGTTCTTCTTCTTGTGCATAGAGTGCTGCCTTCCTTTCTATATCCTCCCACTGCTTTCTTTCTTCCTCTTCCTTCCTTCCAACATCCCCAAGAGCAGTGGTGGACTAAGTCTTAAACCTATCCAATTGACTTTGAGCCTTTGGATGGTTTGCTTGTACACGGGTGTTATGTTTAGTGCCTCTCTCATTATTTGAGGAGAATGGTACTCTTCGTTTTTCAAACTGTATGGAAAAGTATTCCATCTCCTTTGGGAAGTTGGCATGTTGTCATCCCCTAACATCCTGAACATATCCTCAAAATGTGTAATTTCTTTCTCTTAGGCAGCAAGATACCTGGGTGCAAGTTGAGGATCATTTCCAGTTAAATTATGTGTGTTGATGATGGCCATTGGGTTTGACTTCTCATCTCTTATCATGAGAGGCTCTGTTTTTTCCCTTGCCAATATCTTCTTCATTTTTGCAGTGCTTTCTTCCTCATGGTTCATCTTGCTTCCTCATGGTTCATCAATGATGCCAAGGCCATTAATTGTAAATCCCCCAATTTTGCATTAGGGTCCCATACATTCAGATTTGTCAAGGCCATGTTATGCAAGTAGAACGCGGACATCTTATCCCTATCCACCAATGTGATTTGATCACAAAGATCAATGAACTATTTATAATCCTAGAATGGCATAGTGCCTCTCTGTGTTATGGTATTGATTTGGAACTACAGCCACTGTTCCTTAAGGTATAATGCATAGGACTTAGCTAGCATCCTGCACTGGACTTCCTGTAAGGATAGACTGGCCATGGTTTCCAATTGGTTCTCTTTTTCTTGCATTTGTCCTTTCAACCATTCATTTTCTGCCTCTAACTGAGTCTTCATTATGGATTCTCTATCTCTCAGGTTGCTTAGTTCCCTGCCAATCTCTTTGATATTTTCCTCCATGTGACCTGTGTCCTCTACTCCCTTGGACTTGGAAATATGCATCCATCTATGTGTTATGGATCTTTCCTTCTCAAGCTCAAAGAACAGTGGGATGGAATTTTTTTGTAGAACGATTCTACCCCCTTTAGTAAATTTGTAGTAGGAGTCAAGATTGGGTTGAGCTCTAGGTCCTCCTCCTTTAGTTCTTTCTGCATACTCCATTCCTTATCCAATTTTTGAGTTTCCTATATTTTTATTAGAGTTTCTTGTAGGATTGCCTCTACTTCCTGTAGGTCCTGTTGTGTATCCTATAGGATGTCTTTTCCCTTGGATGAAGAAGATCTAGTCACAGGCCTTCTCTCATAAGTGATAGGAGACTTAAGGGAGGTTTGTCCTGAGGATCCTTCTCCTTGAGTTTTAATAAGAGGGGCCATCTTTTCCTGCTGTTTAGGTGAGTCTTCAAATTATAACAATGGGAATCTCGGTGGGAGTTTGAGGTTTCCCCTACCTTGTACTCTTTCTTGTTCTGAAGTATAATGGGGTTTGTCCTGTCTTTTTCCTTTTTCTTTCATATGGGTGCGAAGGGCAGTGAGGGCAATTTTTGCCTCTCTCTTAGTGGGCTATGGAGACACTCTGGGTGACTCCTCCTTTCCTTCTTCCTCCTCTTTTCCATTTCCCTTATCATCTTTGTCTTTCTACTCTTCTTCACCTTGTTCATCAGTTTCCTCCTTGGCATCTTCCTCTATTTGTTCACCACTTCCCTTCTCTCTCTCTTCCTCTTCTTCTCATCTATTTCCTCTTCATCCCTCTCTAGATCCTCATCTATTTTAGTATCCTCTTCTTCCCTTTCATTGGCAGTAGGGATTTTTTCATATGTGAGGGATTTTATATCCTCCTTTGTTTGTATGTCTCAGAAAGTTTCCCATGGGATAGGAACTCTAAGGTTGTGGAGGGAATCTTCTATGATGAGTCTGATTAACCCATGATGGGCCAGCTGGTGGTACATTCCCTCCTTCACTTTTATGCTCATATCTATTAGGGATTGAAGAAGGAAGTAGGGTATGTCGAGCCTTTGGTGAGGAGGTGTATCTTCTCCAAAGCTCAATTCTTCAAGAAGCCTAAAGTGGTATCCATATACCACACTATACCTACCTTCACATGATATGTATTTGATAAGATGGTAGCTTATTTCATTCCAGGGGTATGGTAAGCTTGCTCTTCTCACTCCATTTTTTTCTTCCATGACCTCCTCTCCCTCTAGAAGGAATTTCTTCTTTGCAGTTTGGTTATTTCCCTTGTCTTCTTTTCTCCAAGGCACTCCTATGGGAAGTGCGGTAATTCTTCTTATGAGTTCAGGGGTTAGCTCTATGGAGAGGCCTCTTCCCACAATAGTGGCATGGGTCCTGGTCAATGGAATGAGGGAGAGAGAAAAATCTCTAGCTACTTCATCATCATACCCCCTCAATTTCTCAAAGTACCCCATCCAATTATGCCTTGTGAATATTTCTAGCATAGGAGGGTGTTGGCGAATCCTCACAGTGTTGATGGGCTCCCTTTTATTAAACCCCCCTGTCAATGGAGGAGCATAGATATATGATAGAAAATTTAAATGAAGAAATAAATGGGACTGAAATTTCCGTGGATACAATTCCCTTACATAGCTATCAATTTCAATCAAACTAGAATATATTTTTGTTCCTTTCACTTGGAGAAATGGGAGGAAATGTAGAGACTACCTCCTTACAATGTTTGATATAGCCAACCCCTATGTTTCCTCCTCTAAAATTGTTCTCTGCAAATCCTGTAGACTGCCTGATTATATCATGTAGGATTCATGTGGGATCCTGTAGGATCCTGTAGGAGGTCCTACATGGGAAAAAAATGAATTTTTCCTCTCCTATAGGTTTCTCAAAGGCCGAGAGCGACTTTGATAAAGTGAGCCTCAAGAAGATGAATCCATGAATGCATGGGGATCAACATTTATTTCCTCTTATGGCCGAGTTGAGTGAGGTGGTGTGCTGGCAGTCGAAGTACGAATTTCTATTTTTGGACCATTGGTCCCCACTACCACATCATCATTCCCCTCACCTCGTAATCAACTCCCACTTTGGGCATCTGTAGTCTTAACTACTTCTGACCTCATTCTCATTTCCTTTGACTTGACTGTTTCCACGTGTGTGAGGACTAACTGTTTTGTCCTCATTGACTGAACTAATGTGGCCAAGTTAACTAGCCACCTTTCTCTTATAAACCAACTCATCCACAATCTTTACATCTTTTGATTACATTATGAAAATGAGAGAGTGAAGCGAGATAATTACCTGTGGTGATAATACCTTGTTACAGTTTGTTGAAGAAATGAGGTGCTTGTTATATATTGGTTGCATGTTATTTCTCACCTCTTTTTTTTTTTTTTGAAAAAAACTAGTCGGCCTCCAAGAGGTTTTCATCCTAGCTACTTGCCCTGGACACCTCAAGAGAGTTTTTCACCTAGAGATCTTTTTATTTCCCCTTTTTTTTTTACAACATTGGGCTGCCTCAACAGGTTTTCAACCCAATAGTGGGACTCATGTGCCTCATGGAGGTTTTCACCTGAGTCTCCTTATTTTCTTTTTTCTCTTTTTCTTTTTTTCAGTGACTTGATGAGGCAGGTGCTGAGACTTGCTCCACCACCATAACTATTTTATTGATACCATATATGAACTCTTTCTTTTACAATGGCCTTTTTGTAAACTTTCAATCTGTGCCCATTAACAAGTAAGGGAATGGCCTCTGCATCTATGGTTCTGATCTGCACTGAACCATTATCATGACATCTCTCTATAACATAAGGCCCTAACCATCTAGTCCTTAACTTTCCCTTAAAGTCTTTATATCTGGAATCATATAACAAAGCCCAATCACCTTCTTGAAATTTCTTATCCCTTAAAACGACACCAAAAACTTATGCACACTAGTATTGTAGCAACAATGTTGCAACTCTTGGGGCTACCAACTTTACTTTATCAACCCAGGGTTTGTACAAACTTGGAGGTGCCAGTGTTGTATACACAAGTAAAAGTGATGGTTCTGCCTTTTGTCATTGTTCAGCTAGCGAAAGACCACTATGGTTTTTCAAGACAGACTTCTATGGATTTAGAAGAAGATTGATTACTGATAAGGGAAAGATAAATCTACTCTAAGAGAAAGCTTGTCTAGTGCAGTAAGGAAAAAGACTGATATCCAATGCTAAAACACACCATTTCATACCTAACTGCTAAGAGAATATGTTTCAGAAGGAATGTTATATTAATATGGATGAAATTCAACTATCTTAATCATGTGAATTCAAAGCATCAACATTCTCCTACTGTTCATGTAAATAGCTACAACAAATTTGTTTTTTCTTTTTATATTTTTATGGAAAAACTAGTGAAAGCTAATCTCTTTTGGTGATGTGGAAGGTGGCTTAGGGATGCTGGTGGATGTTTGGGAGGTTTGGTAGACTTTTAGGTCACCTTGTATGGCTTTCTAGAGTTTTTCCCTCAATTCGGCCTCAAAATAGGCCACTACAGGAAAACCTCCAGGATGTCCTAAGAACCTACAGGATTCCTTATATTTCTACAGGATACAGTCGAGAGAAAAATGATGGGTGTTGAAGGTGATGGAAGGCTTAGGGAAGGTGGCTGGTGGATGGAATGGAGTGAGAAAATTCCTAGGAGCACTCAGAACTCAAAAACCAAGGTTGGGAGATGGTTGGATTTGCTCAACATGATTGGAGAAGTTTCCTTGAAGAATGATGAAATTGGTGAGGGTCTTAGTGAAAGTGAGGAATGATCATGGATGGATTAAGTTGGAAGGAGGTTTCTTGCTATGAAATTTTTCTCTACTTCTGAAACACCTCAACTGCATCAAATAATGATATTTGCCAAAAATCATGTAAACAAGAAGAATTTCAATGAGCTAGAAAAACAGAGTTTAATGAGCTAGTTGTCTACTTCATGCACAAGGAAAATTTGCAGAATAAAATGAAGTCATTGAGGAGATCTACTGTAATACTAAAGATGGAAGAAATGATGACTAACTCCTACACTTTCAAACTGATCAAATGTTGGCTTAAGCACAAGATACTCTAAATTATATGAGAAAGTAGAATTTTGTCTTTTGGGGGATGCATGGGGGTCCTTTCCTCAAATCATGATCCCTAAAGAAAGAAGTGAGGCCAAGACACCTACTGATATCTTTTTGATGCTCCTTTTATCCTTTCTAACGTACTGCTGAAGTAAAGCACAAATGGAAGCAAACTAATAACCAAACTAATCAAATCTACACTACTTGCAATGAAACACTCCCAAGGAAAATTTAACCATGAATCTATGAAATTAATCTAAGCATACAAATACAAGAAGAGGAGCCTTTTCTGCTAGGGTTGGGCCCTAACCCAAGAGCTTCAATCCTCTGAGTTAACTCAATACTGGATCATGAGAAAGCTCATTCTCATTATCGAAACAAAAAATTACATAGCAATGTTTTCCACAAGTCTGGAGCTAAAAAATAACTAGTGTTTTTACAACAAAAATTCAAATCCTAATGAGGCTCTAGGCCTATTTATTTATACAACTGAAGTCTCCAACAACTTCCTTAAATCTAGGGAGGCTCAGCTCCCAAACTCGAGATGGACTAACTCTTTGACTATCACGTGCTCGGTTGCCTTTCAATCTTCATGACTTGGCTGCTTGTACTTCGAGCTAGTGTGATTGATTGAGGAATATTCGAATGAGGGAGGAGTAAATGAGGAGGATTTACCTCCTACAATCTCTCTTCCTTTTCCCATTCAAGTTTCAGCCTTTATTCATGACAAAATTCCCTGATTTTCTCTCACAAACCTACATTTAATGAACATTAGTCCACTAGGCATAATATTTCACTTTGACTCGTCTCATTAAACAGAATATAATCGAAACATGTAATAAATTGTGAAAAGAGTTGACTTGACTAAGCTAGGACGTGAATTAAGGTCCATATAGTTACCCAATGATGAGGCTCATCAGTGATTTTTGCTACTGACTATCAAGATTTATGTAATTTGACAGTAGATGTTTAAAATATTATTGGTTGGTATAAATTTGTTTCAGAAGTTCTATGTTTTAGTAGTTTTGGAGGTGTATGTAGTTTTGGTTAAAGGAAGTAGCGTATACATGTAGGTTGGGTTCATTAAAGTAATGTATGCATTCTAATGTATGATTCTTGAGGTTGCAGCTATTTTTGAATGATGATGTAGGTTTCTGGGTTTATCACAGTGTTCTGGTGACCGTGATCTGACTGTTTAGATTGACTGATTGTTGGTTGATGCAATTATTATTATAGAGTTTAGTTTATGATGGGTCCTATGTGAAAATTTGATGAAATGAGGCCTTTTTATTGTGTTGTTGTGTACTAGGAGCATCTAGTCTAAAAATTTACAAAACGTGGTCCCTGGAGGAAGAGAGAAGGTCGTAGCCTTTTGTAGGTTGGCACCTACATACTAGTAAATATATCGGCTAGTACAAGAGCTAGGGGGTTGTAGCTCCCTCCCAATTGAAGCTGGAGAACGAGAGAAGTTTGTATCTTTCTTCAGGTGGGTGCCTGTGTACTGGTATGAGTTTTCACTAGTACAAGAATGTAAACATATTTTCCTTACATCAAAAAGAAGACAAAGATGACAACAGTAGGTGGTTTTTCTCCTATATAGGGTTTCCACCTTAAATCTTGGTGTTCATGTGTGTTTCTTATGTGTGATGGTTTATTATGTTATTACTACACATAATTAATGTATAATAAAGTGCTAATGCACTGATTAAAGATCAACATGTGATGAATTAACTAAATCATAAGTTGTCTGGGTATATGCTAGTTTCTTTAATCATAGTTGTGTGCACACACAAGTTCACTTCATTGAATTAGTGTATACAAATCTATTTGGTAAATGAAAGATTATTGAATTGTAAATATTGATCCACGCCCCCTCTCTATATTATTTCCAACAATTGGTATCAGAGCAGGTCCTTCAGAAGAAGCTTGATTGCTTGAAGGGATATCTTTCAAGATGAAAAATAATGAAGAGATGGGATCTATCAGACCACCAATCTTTAATGGGATCAACTTGGTATACTAGAAAATAAGAACTAGAGCCTATCTTTAGTCACTTGGAGCTGATGTTTGGGAAATTGTGGAAGGAAGATACCAATTTCCAACATAAATACCTACAGATACATCAGGTAAGAATTTATATGAAACCAATGCCAAAGCAGTCAATACTTTATTCGGAGGTCTGTTAGAATCAGAATTCGTCAAAGTCGTGCAACTCAAGACAACCAAAGAGATATGGGACAAAATCATTTAGAGCTATGAAGGAGACTCCCAAGTAAAATGTGTTAAGCTCCAAACTCTCAGAATTCAGTATGAAACTCTTAAGATGCATAGTGATGAAAGTATTACTAGTTAATTTTTACATGTAGATGAGATTGTTAATGATATGAAGAATCTGGGTGAAGAAATAAAGGAAGCTACATTAGTAGAGAACATTTTGAGATCTTTGTCTTCTAAATTTGAGTCAAAAGCATCTGCCATAGAAGAAAAGCAGGATCTTCAATCTATTGTTGTTGTTCAACTTCATGGAATTCTAACTGCCTTTGAAATGAGAAAAGGAGGTCCATCAGATATGAGAGAAGCTTCTTTCAAAGCTTCAGCAAAGGGAAAATAAAAGGAAGAGAACAATGAATCAGGATATATTTTAGAAGAAGAAGATGAGGTAAACTTTGTCAAGAAGCTTCAATGGGGTTCCAAAAGATTCAGAGGTAAGCTACCATTCAAATTCTTTTCTTGTGGTAGAGTTGGCCATTATGCTACAAAATGTCCTCATCAAGATAATCATGAAAAAGGAAAGGAATCTACAAAAGACAATAGAAGATAGGTTTTAATATAAGAAGTTACTATACTCATGAATATAGTGATGGATTATCTAATAGTGATGAAGATGAAACTCAACAAGATTATAAACTTCTCATGGATTATGACAATGATGATTTTTTGGATGCTTTAGAAGAGGAAGACTTTCTTGAAGAAATCACTAAACTCAAAATGTGTTTGGAAGAAAAGAATATGATCATAGACATGTTGACACATCAACTCACTGAAAGAAAAAAGCACAATGAAAAACTAGAATGTGGAGTTGTGGGTCTAAGAAAAGAACTTAAGAAGACAAAATTTATTAATCTTAGATTTTCTAAAGGATCAGAAACTTTAAATAAAATAATCAAGGTTTAGTGTTCTCCTCTTATAAAGACTGGTCTTGGATATACTGAAGAATCATCCCAATCAAAAAAGTTGCCAGCCTCCACTAGAAGCTATCTTGATGCAACAAATAATAGTGAACAGTATGTCAATCGTCAACAAAAGCCTAAAAGTACTCATAAGGCAAATCATGCTCAATTTACTCCAAGGATGAACATCAACAAAATCAGCAACCAAAAGGTAAACAATACCAAAAGATCCTATGATCACATAACCTTCTTTAATGGACAATGCTTTTCATGCCATAACTTTGGGCATAAGGTTGCTCAATGTGTTGCTTACAAAAATATCATGACCAGAGAAGCAAGAAATCAAAGGAGCTTTGTGGGAATCAAGGAAAGTTCTTATAATTACTTTTCTCCTCTTGAAGATGAAATTGAATGTTTGTTTGTAATAAATTTGGTCATGAAGAATCTGAATGCAAAAGAAAACATCATCAAATTCCAGGGTATGGAGAAAAAAGGAATTTCAATAAAAAAGATGTGGCATGGATTTGTTTGCATAAGAACAAGAAAATCAGTGGTACATTGATAGCGGATGCTCCAAACACATTATAGGTGATAAAGAGAAACTTCATTCATATAATTATTTAGAAGAGGAAAATAATTTCTCCTTTGGAAATGACATGTTAGCTCTACTATGTAGAGCTGATTTTCTAATGCCGGGAAGAGATATAGTCTGTTTGGTTGTGTCCAAAAGGGGGCTCACATTGGTCATGTTTCCCTTTCTTCCTTCACCCTACTCACTTCTAAACTGTTCCCATTCCCTGAATAAGTCTTTGAAAACCTAACAAAGCCCCTTTTGGCCCCAGCTCTGAGCACAAAGTCAAAACAACCATAAAACCTTTCCCATATGCCCTCATGCGCTCATGAACCCCTCGTCGCTTTCCCGCCATTAATCATTCCCCGATAATCTAACGGCCCACATCACACTCGATAAAGTTGAATCGCTCGACCAATCTTCACCGTCAAATGCATCTCTGCCCAATCTGATGGTCTTCGCATTCATCGCACTGGCAACTTGATCAAGCGATAGTGCGCGATAAGAGCGGTTTTTCTCTCTCATCTGCTGCTACATGTCAATTATTGATGTACCCATGTAGTGCCCATATTGTTACTATTGTGCCCCATAGAAGCCCACTATTGTTATTATTGTGCCCTTATATTATTATTGTTATGTAGGCTCTGATTATATAATGGACCCTTAGACTCCTATATATAGAAAGGAGGTCTTTTCATTTGTATCATCCAAGAATTGTTCATTTATGTAATGTAAAGGAGGTTGCCCCCTCTAAGAGGCTGAATTCTAAGGCGTTGATCTATCTTTTCTATCTTTTCTTGAGCTAGTTTCATAACAGAGATGACCAGCTCTGCCAGGACCAGTTATAGTAATATCCACAACAACCACATTAAACAGAAAGCATGGCAAAAAGGAGAAAAGGACACAAAATGAATCTGTAACTGAATTTATCAGTCATGGACTCCACCAGTACGAGCACTCCAACCGCCTAAAGGACAACACAACACCTAAACAAATTGGATTCACCCATTGAAACAAGCCACCTCATTCAAAGATTCCAGCAGGTGGTTAAATGCAGTTGGTGGTCAATTATGACCCTTCCATACCTAAACAGCCAAGTGCCATAGTATTGTAAACTTATAAATATCCAGAAGTAATATGTAATCAAGGTTGGCATTTGATGTAAGGTTCAACTTCTGGAGACTGTAGACATTTTGTCACTTGCAGCGTCTCATCTTCATTTTCAGCAAATAAAAGCTTCTTTTGTTGTTAAATGCTCACTATCTATTTTCCTCTATTCTAAGCTTGTAGCTGATATGTTATGTTCTTGATATCTTGATGTTTAGCCCTAGATAACTGTCATCTTATCTCTGTGTTAAAATATTGAATACATCACTGAATAGGTTACTCAGGTTTGTGCCTATCTAATGCAGGAGAGTTGTCATCCCGTGTTTGCATTAATAGACTAGATTTGCAGGTTTCTGTATTAGTTGCAGCTGGCCATGACATGGTCTTGTGTATTTTCTAGTGTGGTTAGTATTCTCCATATTCACCTAATATCTAAAACTGTGAGCATTGGTGGTCTAAAGCCTTGTAGTCTGAGGGTGTTCATGCATGTCTGGAGTGAAACAAAGTAGAAGTGGTTATCTGGCTTGAATCAAACCATCATTCCTTCCATTAAACCTACAATAGCTGAATTTATATGTTATCGGGCATCTCCGAGCTACAACCGAGGAGAGTTTCTTATAATCCTCACATAATTGGCACTGTTTCCAGGGAGAGTAGATTGAATCTCAGCTTCTGTGGGAGAACGACATAGATCCAGCTTTGATCATAGACAAAGTCTGGACACATTTTTGGTTGCAATCATCTATCTAGCACCTCTACTGGAGGACTAACCTTTTGGCGACTCCAAATGATAGTTTGGGCTTAGTTTGTGAGGCATACTCAGAGAAATCCTCAAAAGTCACCAACTGACCCAGTGCCTAACCCTGAGAAGATTGTCAAGAAAAGCAACATATCATGAAAAGGAGCATCAAGATCTAGTAAGCCTAAACAATCTTATGTATCTCTACAAGAAAGGCTTGTAACCGAGCATGCACATGTTGAAAATATAGAGCCTAGCACTATTAGTGAATAAATATTTGTAGAGATTTATAAAGCCCCTTGTTCAATAAGTTCCCCTTTGGATCTCAATCCAAAGGAAACCTCCCTTTTAGTCCATCACATCCCTTTAGCCCTGTCAGTAATTTCTTAACTCCCTACCTTGCAGACTGCCAGTACCCTTCCATCTACCCCAGTCATGGTAGGCCCACAAGCACCCACCAAAATGGAGAGAATCATAGTTGCTAGGTATGGATCCTTGGTCCTGCCTACTCCTTTGAATGCAATGCCTGTAGGAGAATATCAGAAATACATGCCTAAGTTCACTGGTACAAAGGGAGTAACAGCTGAAGAACACCTTGAGTCTTTTTATAGTTATACTGATAACCTAGATATCAGTGAATATGATGTGTGCATGAGAGTATTTGTCTAAAGCCTTGATGGAGAGGCTAGAAAGTGGTTTAGAGAGCTGAGCCCTAGGTCTATAACAGACATTGAAGCATTAGATGATGTGTTTTTAAAGCATTGGGGAGATAAGAAAGACCTGTTATACTACCATACTGAGTTTGGCAACCTAAAAATGGAAAATGGGGAGTCATTGTCTAACTTAAATAAAAGATTCAATTGTATGTATAACATTATGCTAGCTAAAGTGAAGCCTACCCCCACCTCTGTCAAACTCACCTATGCCAATGCCTTTGATTCTGATTTATGCCTGCTGTTAAGAGAGAGCAGATGTGCTTCTCTAGTTGAAATGCAAGATGTAGCCTTGGAGGTGGAATCTAGTATCATGGCTGCAGAGAAACTCAAAGGACATGCTGACAGAAGAAGGAAAAGAGCTAAGCCTTCCTCTTCTTCTTCATCTTTAGAACCCAAAATAGACAAAATGACTAAAATGATAGAGTCATTGGATGCTGAAATATACAAATTGAAGGTTGAGTAGAGTTTTGGGAAAGCAAGGCTGCCTAATACATTTGCTCCTAGAAATCCAAATCCATTTAGAAGAGAAAATGAGCAATTGTAGATCATTCAAAGGGGAAAAGAGGCCAATGAAGAACAAAGGGTCAAGACTCCTTTCCAGAACATGGTCATGGAGGAGGAGCAGTTTGATGAAGAGGATGAGATTCACTACATGGAAGACAAGGGCAGTGCTGTGTTTTTTACATTAAATGCCTACGAGGAGTCATTACTCAGGGACCAGACTAGTCAAGAGTGGGACCGAGAAGTTGTTCTATAGATTGAAGACCAACATAGATATAACCTGAGGTCAAGAACAAGCAATGTCAAAGAGAATCATGCCCAAAGAGTTGATGTCCTCACAGAGTAGCAGATCAGCAAGCAGAAGCGACTAACAACTAATCCCACCATCCTAAAAGCACCAACTCAAGTAGTAAGAGGCCCTAACGAGTCTCCTTTACCTTTCATTTTTGAATCAGAAGTCCAGAAGTTAAAAATATATGTATCTCTGATAGAACTTATAAAGAGCGAGCTCTTTAAGAAGCCCATCGTTGATGCCCTTGAGCTGAAAGCCACACAAGTATCCAATGACTATGTGAACTTACAAGATGATAAACCTGATGTTTTGCTTAGCCCAATGACTGAACCTGCTAATGACAATTCCCCATCATTTTATGTCTCCTTGACCATTCATGATAAAATCCTTCGCAACTGTTTGCTAGACACAGGTGCCAGTCATAATCTGATGCCCAAAACTGTCATGGAAGAGTTAGGCCTTGATATTACGTGACTTTATCATGACATGTTCTCCTTTGATTCAAGGAAGGTGAAATGTTTGGGGTTAATCAAAGACTTAACTATCACCCTAACTCAGCTGCCCATGAAAAGCATGACGATGGATATTGGGTAGCAGATGCTCCCCCTAAGTTTGGTATGCTCCTTTCCAAAGGGTGGATCAAGAAGCTGGGTGGGACCTTGCAAAATAACTTGTCTTACGCCATTGTCCCAGTTTTTGGGGGAGAAAGCAGAAGACTATACCAAGGAAGCCCAGCTGGCCTATATCATTAGTGATGAGAAGAATCCCACTAATCATCCCATTTACGTTGTGGACACTAAGTTTGGAGCATGTATTCTCTAAATTGAAGAATCCAATAGGGCCTCGATGCAGCTCAAGAAAATAGTATGCCAGGCCATGGAAGAGGAAGGGACATAGGCTTGGGATATGTTCTTTGATGGAACCTGTTCAAGGGAAACTACAGGGGCGGGAGTGTTGTTCGTGTCTCCAAAAAAAGAAAGCACACATCTGTATTTTAAACTAAATTTTTAGGTCACCAAAAATATAGCAGAGTATGAGGTTCTGATATTGGGCTTAAATGCTGCCAAAAACATGGGAATTAGAGACATAAAGGTGTTTGGAGATGCTGATCTCATCATTCAACAAGTGAAAAAAATGTTCCAAGCAAGGAACCCAAGGCTGAAAGCATACATGGATGAGGTATGGAGACTCAAAGAATCTTTTGATAGCTTTTGTATCTCATATATTCCTAGAGTGAAAAATCATCTTGTTGATTCCCTTATTGTATCTGCTAGCATGTTTATCCCTCCTATGCCTCCTAGATTGTCTTATCAAGTCCAGATAAAATATAGACCATCCTTGCCTGATAATATCCAGCACTGGAAATTATTTGAGGATGATGATGAAGTAAATAGGTTTCTACAAGTCATTGATGAATTCTCTAAAATGCAAATTGATCAAGAGAATGAAACCTTGAAGGGATGTCCCCAACCCTAGCTAAGGAATAGAATTGGCCAAGGTAGCATTGTTCAGCTGCCTAGCAATCATATACCTAAAGGGCTAGTGCCTCCGGAGAAGTTGTTCGACCATAACGATGTGCTTCATAAGATTACCCAAAAAGAAAATCAGTCTGCAGTCCATAGGCATAACATAGGGAGTCCAGATCATCCAAAGTATATAAATCTGTCCACCCATTTGTCTACTACCCAAGGTTCTGAGTACTAGACCTTAAAGAAGCAATTTGTTGATGGCTTTGCCTGGGAATACAGTGACCTTAAAACTTATGACAAAAATATCATCCAGTATAAGATCCCATTGGAGAAAGACACCATTCCTTTCAAACAGAAGATGAGGCCCATAAATCCTTTTCTCCTCCCTCTGATTGAAAAAGAGATCAAGAAGTTATTGGCTACCAAAATCATAGTTCCCCTAAGATATTCAAAGTGGGTAGCCAACTTGGTAGTGGTGAGGAAGAAAAGTGGAGAAATCAGGTTGTGTGTTGATTTCAGGAACCTAAACAAATGCTCTAAGAAAGACAACTATCCCCTGCCCAAGATGGAGCATTTGCTGCAAAAAGTCTCAGGTGCCAAAGTTATGTCTTTCCTGGATGGATTTTCAGGGTATAACCAAGTTGTTGTACATCCAAATGACCAAGAAAATACTACTTTCACCACTCCTTGGGGCACTTTTATGAACTCTAAGATGTCCTTTGGGCTAATAAATGTTGGGGCTACCTTTTAGAGAGCCATGGATATAGCATTTGTAGGAGAGTAGGATAAGTTTGTCCTTGTCTACTTGGATTATATAACAATATACTCCAGCAACCATCAAGATCATTTGCAGCATTTGAAGAAATTGTTTCTGAAGTGCAGAAGGTTTGGGATATCGGTGAATCCTAAGAAGTCACAATTTTCTTTAGAAGAGGGAAAGCTTCTAGGACACATTGTTTCTGCTGCAGGTGTCACGATTGACCCAGAGAGAGTGAAAGCAATACAGACCTTGTCCGTCCCATGATAAAAAAAGGACATCCAATCCTTTCTAGGCAAAATAAATTTTGTAAGGAGGTTTATTCCTAATTTTCCAGAATTGGTAAAACACATCACCTCTATGTTGAAAAATGGATCAGAGGTCAAATGGACTGATGTAGCAAGAAGATCTTTTGAAGCCATCAAAGGAGCTATTATGGAAGCTCCCACTTTAATCAGCTCAGACTATAGCAGGAAGTTTCATATCTTGTCTTTTGCTTTCAGTGACACCCTTCTAGAAGTCTTATTGCAGAAATATGATGAAGGTTCAGAGCATCCATTGGCATTTTTTCAGCAAAGCCTTAAGGGATGTTGAACTAAGGTATGATATTATCGAGAAACAGGCCTATGCTCTTATCAAATCTTTAAAAGCTTTCTGAATATACATTCTGCACTCCAAGGTAATTAGATATGTGCCCTCTACTTCAATAAAGGATGTCCTAACATAGCCATATGTTGATGGAAAAAGGGCTAAATGGATTACAAAGCTTATTGAATTCAACATAGAATTGAAGCCCACCAAGCTTATCAAGGGCCAGGGCCTTGCTCAGCTGATGGCTGAAGAAAATTACAAAATGCTTGACATAAACTGCATGGGTACACATTCAGAGGATGGACAGATAAAAGAAGAAACAGTAAGACATGACCAATTGTTGGCTGAAAATCTAGCTTCATGTGAATGGTATTCTATAATAGCTCAATTTTTACTGAAGTTAGAAGTTCATCCAGGCCTAAGTTCAAGCCAAGCCAAGACTATTAAGCTTAGAGCAGCCAAGTTTTGTATTCATGAAAATTTTCTTTATTGGAGGAATCCATCTAGAATCCTTTTAAGATGTCTGGACAAAGAGAAATCTGTGGAGGTCATGCATCAGTTTCATTCCAGCATCTATGGAGGACATCACTATTGGAAAACCATACCCCACAAAATCCTTAGAGCTGGGTATTATTGGCCCACTCTGTTTTCTGATGTTTTTTCATTCGTAAGATCCTGTGGCAAATGCTAGAGGTTTAAAGGAAAATAGTAGTTGAAGTCCTTACCCTTGAAGCCAATACATGCTAGTGGTCCTTTCCAGTAGTGGGGCTTGGATTTCAAAGGAGAAATTAATCCATATCTAGTGGCCAACACAGATGGATCTTAGTAGCCACTGACTACTTCACTAAATGGATTGAGGCCATCCCTATTAGGAAAGCTAATCACCATGTTGTCATGAAGTTTTTGACCAAAAAAACTTTCACCAAGTTTGGCTATCCACACAAATTGGTTACAGACAATGCAACAACCTTTAGGGCAAAAGAGTTGATGGACATATGTGACTCAATAGGAATTAAGCTAGTGCATTCCACCTCATATTACCCTCAAGGTAATTGTCTAGAAGAATCATCCAATAAGAGCTTGATAAGGATAATCAAAAAGCTACCAGAAGACAATAAAAGGAACTGGGATTCCAAACTGAAGTTTGCATTATGGCCTGATAGGATAACCACTAAGAAATCCATAGGGAATTCTCCGTTCAAGTTGGTATATATCACTAACATTGTATTCCCAATCCAATTGACCGTCCCTGTGGCCAAGTTCTTGCAGGAAGAGCAGAATGAGGAAAATGACATGGCAAAGAGGATTAGTGACTTGGCTGAAGTACATCAAATCAGAGATCAATTGATTGAAAAGTCTATAGCAAATCAAAAGAGAATCAAGGAAGCCTTTGACAGAAAGGCAAAGATGGACAATTTTCAAATTGGAGACTTGGTTCTTAAGTGGGATGCATTGAAGGAAAAGAAAGGAAATCATGGGAAAGTCAATGCTCTGTGGACTAAACCTTTTGTCATTTCTCAGGTCCATGGGAATAACACGTTCATGCTACAAAGTATGGAAGGAGAAACAATTTTTGAAGGCCCAGTCAATAGGTGGTTTAGGCCTCAACATTGTAAATATGTTATTTTTACAAGTTTTAGTGTAGGCTTAACTAGACTCCATGCCCAATGGAACACTAGGAAATATTGTTGATCTTGTTTTTGTATGAAAGGCAGTGGTCTATGGTTCTTGAAACCTCACAGGGAGGCTTTCATCCCCAGAAGGAGCTTGTGTTAGCTCTGCTATGCAGCACTGATTTTCTAATGCCGGGAAGAGATCTGGTTCGTTTGGTTATGTCCAAAAGGGGGCTCACATTGGTCACTTTTCCCTTTCTTCCTTCACCCCACTCACTTCTAAACCCTTCCCATTCCCTGAATAAGCCTTCTAAAACCCGACAAAGCCCCTTTCAGCCCCAACTCTGAGCACAAAGTCAAAACAACAATAAAACCTTTCCCATACGCCCTCATGTGCTCATGAACCCCTTGTCACTTTCCCACCATTGATAATTCCTTGATAATCTAACGGCCCACATTGCACCCGATAAAGGTGACTCGCTCGACCAATCTTCATTGTCAGATGCATCTCCACCCGATTTGACGGTCTTCGCATTCATCACGCTCGCAACTTGATCAATTGATACCACACAATGAGAGGTGTTTTTCTCTCTCATCCACTGTTACGTGTCGATTATTGAGTGGAATAGCTCGGTCCCGAGCATTTACCACTTAGCACACGAAAGTGGTGCGATGAAAACTATTACCACCAGACCAAACCGCCCTCGCCTGATAAACATCTGTGCAACTCCATTTCTTGAGGATCATCCGATCTGTCCACTGAAGATCCAATGGCCCTAACACACCCCGCTTCCATCTCGGCCGACAGCCTTCACCAAGCCATCTCCACCGTCCATTTTCCCGATCCGATGGTCATCCTTCTATCTCCTCCCAACTATCCATGTACCCATGCATTCCACATCCTGTGACCATTCTGTTGCTCGAAGAAGGAGATGACTAGCTCTGCGAGGACCGGTTATAGTAATATTCGCAACAACCACATTAAATAGAACACATGGCCAAAAGGAGAAAAGGACATAGCACAACTCTGTAACTGAATTTATCAGTTATGGACTCCACCAAGACGAGCACTCCAATCACCTAAAGGATAGCACAACACCTAAACAGATCAAATTCACCCACTAAAACAAGCCACCTCATTCAAAGACTCCATCAGGTGGTTAAATGCAGTTGGTGGTCAATTATGACCCTTCCATACCTAAACGGCCAAGTGCCATAGTATTGTAAACTTATAAATATCCAGAAGTAAGATGTAATCAAGGTTGGCATTTGATGTAAGGTTCAACTTCTGGAGATTGTAGACATTTTGTCACTTGCAGTGTCTCATCTTCATTTTCAACAAATACAAGCTTCTTTTGTTGTTAACTGCTCACTGTCCATTTTCCTCTATTCTAAGCTTGTACTTGATATGATATGTTCTTGATATCTTGATGTTTAGCACTAGATAACTCTCATCTTATCTCTGTGTTAAAATATTGAATGCGTCACTGAATAGGTTACTCAGGTTTGTGCCTATCTAATGCATGAGATTTGTCATCCTGTCTTTGCATTAATAGACTAGATTTGCAAGTTTTTGTACTAGTTGTAGTTGGCCATCACATGGTCTTGTGTATCTGCTAGTGTGGTTAGTATTCTCCATATTCACCTAATATCTAAAACTATGAGCATTGGTGGTCTAAAGCCTTGTAGTCTGAGGGTGTTCATGCATGTCTGGAGTGAAACAAAGTAGAAGTGGTTATCTGGCTTGAATCAAACCATCATTCCTTCCATTAAACATGCAACAATAGTTGAATTTATATGTTACCAAGCATCTCTGAGCTACAACCTAGGAGAGTTTCTTGGAATCCTAACATGAGACATGAGATTTCATTAAAGGTAAAGGTTTTGTTTATTTGAAAGAAAAGGTTAAAGCTGGAAATGTCATGTATGTTGATGGTTTAAAACATAACTTGTTGAGTGCTAGTCAAATGTGTGATCAAGGAAATGAAGTTGTGTTTCGGTCAAATGGATGTGTGGTTCATGAGCTTGATATAGGAAACACTGTAATCAAAGGTACAAGAACTCCCAGCAATCTATACATACTGAAAGGAGGAAAAACAAAATGCCATCTAAGAAAAATAGATGAAAACTAGTTATGGTACAAAAGATTGGGGCATCTAAGCTTTTCTCAAATAATAAAAGCATGCAGGATCAAGGTGGTTCGTGATCTTCCAAATATCAGCATCCCAGAAAATACCATTTGCAAACCATCTCAAGTTGGTAAGCAAACCAGAGTTCGTTTCAATGAAAAATAAGGATTAGCAAGTAAGCCTCTTGAACTCATCCATACTAATTTGTGTGGACCAACAAGGAAAAATTCATCGTGTGGAGAAGAATACTTTGTTTTATTCATTGATGATTTTTCTAGAATGTGTTGGATAGGTCTACTAAAGCATAAACATAAAGTATTTGAAAAGTTTAAAGCCTTCAAAGCTTTAGTTGAAAATGAATCAGATCGAAAATTCAAATGTCTCAGATTTGATCGAGGGGCAGAATTCATATCAGATGAATTTTTTTATTTTTGTGAACAAAATGGAATAAAAAGGAAGTTCTATGTTGCCATAACTCCTAAAAAAAATGGCATAGTGGAAAGAATGAATAGAACAGTTCAACAAATGGCTCAAGCTATGCTTGATGAATCTGGAACTCCTACCACCTTCTGGGGTGAAGTTGCATTTACTGACGTGAATATTCTCAACAAAGCTAATGTTTAGGTAAATAGTGATCAAACTCCATATGAACTTTGGTATGGTAAGCCTCCTACTGTAAAACACTTTAGAGTTTTTGGAAGCAAATGTTTCATAAAAAAGACTGATCACAAACTTGGTAAGTTTGAACCCAAAGCAGACGAAGGAATTTTTCTTGGTTATTCATCAAGAAGTAAAGGATACAAATGTTATAACAAGAGACTTCAGAAAATTGTTGAGTGCATTGATGTAGTAATTGATGAAGCATGCAGAAATCTGGAATAGATAAAGTCAACAATGGATGATGACAATGAGGAAGACGGTGAATGCTTTCCCATATCAAATCAAAATGATATAGAGGAAGAAACCAATGAAGCATCAGAAGAAGATACATCTAACAGGGAAAAGACTACATCCAGGTATGTTCAAAAGAATCATCCAGAATCTCAAATTCTAGGAGAAAAAGGGTCTGGAGTACACACAAGAATAACACTTGTAGGAACTTCCAGTTATCTAGCTTTATTATCCTCCATAGAAGCACAAAATTTTAATGAAGCTAGCGAAGATGAATTTTTGGTTAAGGCAATGAACGAAGAACTTGACCAAATTGAAAACAATGATACTTGGGAACTAGTTCCTAGACCTCTTGATAAAAATGTTATAGGAACAAAATGGGCATTCAAGAATAAATTGAATGAAAATGGAGAGGTTATTAGAAACAAAGCATGACTTGTTTGTAAAGGGTATGCTCAAAAAGAAGGTATAGACTTTGAAGAAACATTTGCACCTGTTGCCAGACTTGAAGCCATAAGAATGTTTCTTTCTCTTTCAAGTTTTCAGAAATTCAAAGTGTATCAAATAGATGTAAAATATGCATTTCTTAATGGAGAGTTAGAAGAAGAAGCTTATATTGAACAACCAAAAGGATTTGTTCTAGGAAATGATGCAAATGTATGCAAGCTCAAAAAGGCTCTTTATGGACTGAAACAAGCTCCAAGGGCTTCATATTATTGCCTTGACAAATATCTACAACAACAAGGGTTCACAAAAGGGTATTCATACAACAACTTATACACCAAGATTGAGAATGATAAACTACTAATTATTGTTTTTTATGTTGACGATATCATCTTTGGAAGCAATGAAGAATCTATGAGTCAAAAATTTGCTTCGGTTATGCAACAAGAATTCGAAATGTCCTTACTTGATGAACTTATTTATTTTCTTGGTCTACAAGTACAACAAACAAAAGACGGTATTTTTCTTTCACAAACTAAATATCTCAAGTAGATTCTGAAGAAGTATAGAATGGAAGATTCTAAACTAGTATGTACTCCAATAGTAATAGGATGTAGTCTTATTTATAACGATGAATTTCCTATAGTGAATCAACCAGCTTACAGATCTATGATTGCAAGTTTTCTCTATCTAATAGGTACCAGACCTGATATCATGCATGAAGTAGGAATTGTTGGAAGGTTCCAAGCAAATCCAAAGGAATCTCAGGCTATAAAAATAATATTCAAATATCCTCAAGGAACTCAAGACTTTGGTCTATGGTATCCTAAAGATAAATATCTTACTCTTCATGCATATACAGATGCAGAATGGGCAGGAAATGTTGATGATCGAAAAAGCACTAGTGGAGGTTCATTCTATATGGGATCACGGTTAGTGTCTTGGTTCAGAAAGAAACAAAGTTCGATTGCCTTATTTACAGCTAAAGCAGAATATGTGGCTGCTGCATCTTGCTGCACACAACTACTCTAGATGATGCAAACATTGCAAGATATTCAAATCACATGTTTTCCACCCATCTCCATTTTATGTGATAATACAAGTGCCATCAGTATTTCGAAAAATCCATTCATGCACTTGAAGGCCAAGCACATACCCATTAAGTACCATTTTCTACAAGAAAAAATTCTTGAACAAAATATTAAATTGGAGTTTGTTCCCTCCAAAGAATAGGTTGCTGATATATTTACCAAACTGCTTCCCAGAGAAAAATTTGAATATCTCAGACAAAAGCTAGGAGTAGTTTATGCATCATCCTACTATTAAATCTAGTTTTCAGAAGAAGTTTCTTATACATGGGTTTCATGAAGGATAATAGTGTATATAAAGGAGTTTTTATGGCTGCAGGAGCATATATGTTTTTCTGATAGAAAAATAGTGGGTTAGACTCTGTCATGGGTGCTCAGTCTGATACTAATGCTTACAATATGTTGATATGCTTTGTTCATTGATTTTTATTTGATTGAGGAAGATGCCTTGATGAATGACTTGTTGACAATGCACATGTAATAGAGGTTTAGGCAGAGCATTATCCTTCACAAACATTCTGCATTGTTGGCATTATGGTTGTTGATTTCAGCTATGGTTTCAAATATTCTTTGTTGCATAGGTCATGTAAATATCTAGGGTGTAATGTCTCCTTTTGTATTAGTCTCTTTTTGAATGAGTCCATTTGGAAATATAATGTAATTTGTATCCCCACTATGCATGGGAAGGATTATGTAATAATTGATATATTGTATTCATGTATAAACATATGGCATATCCCCACTTGGTTGAGTGGATGAGTCAAATTTGGTGTATCCCCACTTGGTTGGGTGATTGATGTGTGTCTGATTCATTGTTGATAGGAAGGTCATACTCACATGGTTGAGTTATAGAGTCATGTTATTCTTTTGAAAAATATCTCTACAGACTCTGCATGTATTTAGGGGGAGCATGGATAGTATAATGTATCTCAAAGGGGGAGTATATCTTGATTTTCCCTTTGACCTTGATGTCAAAGGGGAAGAGGATTTTGGTGTTGCTTGATATCTCAATCAGGTTCTACAACTTTAAGTAATCAACACAAATATATTTGCCATCAAGTCCAAAGGAGGAGTTTGTTGGAATTATGATACAGGTGTTGTCGTTGATGGAAACTCACTCACAGGTCTATTCAAATTTGATAAAGGGAAACTCACATTGTAACGAGTCAATTCAGAGGTAACAGGGCATTGGTACAGAAGAAGGGAAAGTTGGAACAAAGGTCTACTGATCAGAATCAAGAAGTTGAAGGAAGAGGATGTTTTGAGATAGTTTAAGTTCTACGCAAGTTCACCTTGTCAAAACAACATATACACCCAGGTTCACAGAACAAAAAGAGTGTATACACATGCACGTACTTTCACAAGAGGAAAAGCGCGTATGGGTTGGAAAATCAAGGAAATTCAATATTAAAGAATACAAAAGGTCAATACCATGGTATTTATCCACAATATTGAGTGGAGTAATGACTAATTAATCCCATCCAAGAATACCACAGGTTCTAAGTGTTTTCTTGGTCTGAGGTATTAAGAAAGGCCAAAAACTATATAAGGAGGAGAAGATCAAAGGGCTAGGGGTGAAAGTGAAAATGTTTTTGAGGAATACTTCTATCTAAAGTACATTTCATGTTGTAGGGGCTATGATTATGATATAATCTGAAATATTGTGTGCACCTTGAATTCAATGTTGGATCAGGATCATGAGACCTGAAATGACTTATCATTGAATGCTCTGATATTGGTTGGGCTAGAATTGATTGCTTATACATGTTTTATTCTTTAAATGTCATGATTTGGGTACGTCTGAAATATGGAATATCGACGAAGATATGAGTTGGCATTTGTAAATATATACATTGGTTCTCCTTGGTGAAGACACATATACACACTAGTTAGAAGCTTCTAAGTAGTGTACACAAAAGAAAAGTCTGTTATTCAAAAATGATTGATCTATCTAATTAATGTTGTTGGTTTACTGTTGTCTGTCAACGATGTCTTCTTAAATCTGAAAGTAGAACTGAATGCATAAATAGATTGAGTCCGATTGATTGATTGATTAAGTGAGGAGGGTGGTCTTTGTTGTTGACTGTCAAGATCTCTGTAATTTGACAATAGATGTTCAGAATATCACTGGTTGGTACAGATTTGATTCAGAAGTTTTATGTTTCAAGAGTTTTGGAGGCATACACAATTTTGGTTAAAGGAAGTAGCGTATACACACAGTTTGGGTTCATTAAAGTAGCATATGCATTATGATGTATGATTCTTGAGGTTGCAGCTATTTTTGAATGATGATGCAGGTTTCTGGGTTCACCACAGTGTTCTAGTGATAGTAATCTAACTATTCAAATTGACTTATTGTTGGTTGATGCAATTATTATTATAGAGTTTGAGCTTCAAATTTTTTTATGGGTCTAGTGTGAAAATTTGATGAAACAAGGCCTTCATATTGTCCTGTTATGTACCAGAAGCATCCAGTCTGAAAATTTTTGAAACACGGTCCCTTGAGGAAGAGAGAAGGTCGTATCCTTCTGTAGGTCGGTGCCTACGTACTAGTAAACATATCGGCTAGTACAAGAGCTAGGGGGTTGTAGCTCCCTTCTAGTTGACGCTGGAGAACAAGAGAAGTTTGTAGCCTTTTGTAGGTGGGTGCCTACGTACTGGTATGAGTCTGCCCCAGTACAAGATTGTAAGCAGATTTTCCTTATATTAAAAGGAAGACAGAGACGATAGTAGCAGGTGGGTTTTTCTCCCCCATTGGGTTTCCACCTTAAATCTTGGTGTTCATGTGTTTTGCTTATGTGTGATGGTTTATTATATTATTACTGCACATAGTTACTGTATAATAAAGTACTAATGCACTGATTAAATATCAACACATGATGAATTAACTAAATCATAAGTTCTCTGGGTATACGTTGGTTTCTTTAATCATAGTTGTGTCCACATGCAAGTTCACTTCACTGAAGTGGCGTATAGAAATCTGATTAGGAAATGAAAGATTATTGAATTGTAAATACTGATTCACCACCCCCCCCCCCCTCTCAGTATTATTTCCAACAAATTCATGGAGATCACTCTAATGATGACACTATTGATGGAAGAAATAAGAGGATGGTAGAGACCTAAAATAATTATAGGGTTTGAAGAAAATCATAGGCATCTTATTGATTAGATTTTAATGGATTCTATGAGCTTAGGGTTGGAGAGAAAACCCTGGTTTATGGAAAAGACTTTAGATTTTATTTATGAAAATTTAGCATGGTCTATGTGAAACACTTGACGAAGATTTGACGAATCCCTAGATGGGATAATCCCTAGTAGATCTAGTTGGATACTTGAAGACAAAATTGGTATAAGGATCATGGATAATGATGACTCTTGAAGATTAGTTCAAGAGGGAGAGGATCACCTCTCATTGAAGATAAGTATTTCTTGACTTAAGATGCTTCTTACTTGTTAGACTTATGGATCTGATGATTATGTTTGTACTTCCTGCATATGTATTTGCGTATATGGATGTTTCTATCCTCCTTGATGAGATGAGATGTGTAGATCCTTCTTGAGGAGCATTTTGAGATGCAGATATGGAAAGAGACAAAGAGGCATTTTATGAAAACATGACAAAGTACTTCTAGCGGCCTATGTCTAATGAGTAGGTTCTCAGGAATTTGAATACCACAAGGTATGGATGGTATGTTTTGTTTCAACTATTGGCTCGGTAAGCCCTAAGGTATGCTGAGAATACCTCTAATGGTACATGCATATGAATGTGACTTGGATATATGTCTCCTACGATGAAATTATGCACTTGGTGTTGAACATGTTAACCTTATTGAATTATCTGAGGCTATCTGATGTTGATACATTAATACTCTTGATGTTTGGATAACATCTATGATCTACCTATTGGATATCTTGATCCTGTAAAGAAGGCTAGCACCTTGGCTCTAGAAAATGATACTCTTCATACTTTTCATGATGGATTTCATATATAAGGATAGTTCATTGACTCTTATACATGAGTCTACTCATAATGTTTGCGATAAGAATGATGAAATCATATGGAAAGAGTGATTGACACTCTTGCTGTTTTGATAAATATTTATTGAATGACCTAATTTTCTCTCATTGGTATTGAAGAGCATGATAACCTTGATGTGAGAGGTATAAGTATAAGATTGATATTATAGATCTTTTACTACCTATGGTCTTGTCTTGATGAAATATGGTTAAATTGGATACAATAACTTGATGGAGTGACTTGATAGAAAATTCTATTGTGTTCATAATCTTTGAGATATGATGCTACATCTATTTGTTGATTTGAGTCTAACCTTTGATGAAAGATTGATGTCATGATGTTCCTAGCCATATGTTTATGATCTAACAGATCTTTTTTTGCATGACTCAAGTAGAGAAAAGTCACTTACATTAATGAAGATGAATTATGTAGATCCCCGGTTAGAGGGAGAATCTCTTCTTAATATTCCTACCCTTATTACTATTTGTATTCTATGTTGCTAAAGTATGCTTTATGCACATATGACAATATTGATTTGTAGCAGAGTCTTATATCTAAAGCTTGTACAAAAATTAATGTTTCTAATATGGACATAGCCACAGATCTAGGAGATCTCATCTGTGGACACACATATGCTAAGGTCTAGAGAGAATTCGGGCAACTAAACTCTCTCTCATGCTAACCTGAAGGGACAAACCATAGGTTTGACTATTGTTGACCATCATCTAAAGCCTTCTGAAGTTGTCTAAACTCTCAATAATTATGTCCCTAACATATTCTTCCACTGTTAACTGATTTATGAAGTTATTGAGTTAAATTTTGATCATATAATGAAGGATTGTGCATGAAATCATATGGTCACCTGGAAGATGTCAGTACCACAAATGTATTGTAGACCTATAGCAAGATCTTCTAGTAGGAAAATCTTGAATTTTTTCCATAACATGAACATGCAGACTGAAATTTTGTTTACAGATGACCAGAACATACATATAGATATGTCACTATGTGTGCGCTACAAGAGGTTGGCATGATTTGGCATTACTAGTATATATGAAAATTGTTGTCATGATGCTTGAAAATAACTTTGAATTGATAATTGAGATGTGATTTGACTATAGATCTCTCTACGATAACAATTTGGACTTGACATGATGTCTAGTGATCTGATTTGATGATTGTAGATTTTCTCTGATATCGATACTATGTGGTCATGATGACATATGTGAAAATTGGCTTCCTTGTTCTTAGCACAATGGTTGATGTAATGATAGTTGTGATTTGGCATTAAAAATGGAACCTACATGACTCATCCTTGATGTATGCATTTTCACCTAGTGACAGGATGACTTGTATTATGATTATGAGAATGAATTAATCAAGTTCAGATTGATAATGCATGACTTGTTGGCATGATGAAGTCATGATTTGATATGAGCTCCACCTGTCTCCTAGTTGAAAGTATTAATACTATGATAATGATGACTTTGATAATGGTCATGCTCTAGCTTCTAAACTCTTATGAGTTGACTTTGTTGTTGATGGTACAACATTGAGTTATGTAAGGATGATTATATTGCCTTAGCAAGGCATTATGCTTAGAGAATTTCAATCTAAATATGCCTATATTGAACAATTATCTGATGAAGTCAGGATGATGAGTTCCAAGGTATGGATTTGATATTGATTATGGTTTTGGTTTTATATCTTGATGATCTACTTGTGACAGATGATGAGCCATTAATGATTTAAATCAAATGGAGATGGCTTATGAAGCCCAAAATGATGTATCATGGCATGATGATTCGATTTCTAGAATTTGGGAAATAAATTCCATATTGCAAAGCTATTGGAAAATGTTTTTGAATAATGAAAAATGCAAATCCTTGGATACTCTGATTTGAAGTTCAAGATGTTGTTGAGCTTGACATGGCATGCGACAGTTGATTGAAACATTGATGTTCCTTTTTTGAATATATATATATATACATATATATATATATATATATATATATATATATATATATATATATATATATATATATATATATATATATATATATATATATATATATATATATAGATATATATATATTATATATATATATATATATATGTGTGTGTGTATGTATATATATATAATATATATATGTATATATATATATATATGTATATATATATATATATATGTATATTATATATATATATATATGTTATATTATATATATATTATATATATATATATGTATGTGTGTGTGTATATATATATTATATATATAATATATATATATATATATATATATTATAATATATATATATACGATGTGCATAGAACCTGAATGAATTCATGATTAAGCTTCTTCATTCACATAGAGTTGTCACCGAGCATGCTTTGAAATATCTACATGAGGTTTTCTAGTTTTGAGAATGAGATATTTCTCCTATGATATGTGTCTATATATCAGTATTTTGATATTTGAGATTGTTGTTGATAAGCACATTTGGATGCTTATTTAGTATCCGATATTCCATGATATCTTGGATGAGAGTTCCATAGCATGACCGAGGTTGATCATGATTTTGCTAGCATGGATAGCTGTGAAGTAGGATACATAAGCTCCTTAGAGATTTTCTTGAGCATGACCTGGATATGACATGGATACATTGTGATGATTTGATTGGAAGTAAGTCCCATATTTATAGATGAGACCAAGTTACTATCATACAATTGAGATAGTGCAGTTGTTCGAAACAAGCTTAGGCTTGTGGTTAGCAACTCCTTGAGAGGGAGGATGATTATGTTATCATTTTGGGATTTATATGATTATATATGATTTGACATGATATTTGATTTATTTTTTTGTATGAATAGGAAATAACTGCTATTGAGACAAGAAGATACCATATTTGAGTATGATGAAAGCAGTGATGATCGAGGACACTAAGCCAACACTTTGCCCCCTATTTTAGCTCCCAAATTGAGGAATTGAGGGAGAAGAGCTCCTGCGGTTGAGGGAACTCTAAGCAATAGTGTGTTACTCATATATGTTACACATAGGGTTGGAGAATGTTGCTCCCATATCTTCATAAGGTCAGAGAATTTTTCTCCCATGTTTGGTCTTTGTAGAGTATACCCCAGTTGGCATCATATCCACAAGCAGACTAGCTTGTCAAGAATACCGCTCCTTGTTTTTCCAACAAGTTTAGAGTGTACAATCTAAGTTGATTATGATGTAGGTTTTCTAGTACATTACTACTCTAGTTCATCGATGGGAAGATCAATAAGAAATAGAATGGGTTGAGATAACTCGATATTATTTCGGGTTGAGGGCAATATCCCCGATGAAATTCCAAGGCCGAGGGTGTAATCCCCTGTGTGATGAATTATCCTATTTCTTAGTATGGGTGGAAGCTATTTCTCCCTGATGTGGTTCTAGGTTCATATGTGCTCCTTAATGATGTGCTCTCTGATGACAATTGATGATGATATTCCAGGTAGTAGCCCACTGGTAGAGATTCCATATAGTAGCCTGATAGATAGGGGTGGTAGCTTAACCTCCCCTCTGGTAACAAATTCTTCTTCTTCTAGATCCAAGAATGTTTAGGATACGAGCAGGAACAATTAAGTGATATTAAGGAATAATCAAAGGACAGATTAAGATGTACAATAATGATTTTTGACAATGAGAAACTTGATATGGAAATGGCATAATTACTACATGACAGAGATTATTCATGGCGATACGTGATGACAATCAAAGATTCTAGAATGGCATATTGTTCGATGGACAGATATTGGCAAGTGGAATTATCCCTAGTTGAGAGGGAGTGTTAATTTTTTCAACTGCGGCAAAATTCCACCTTACGTAGCTCAAATGACTAATATTATGATTTCATTAGATTCCTCTTTTCTAGAGGACCAAAATAGACCTAAAGATTACCCAATTTGGTCAAGCGTAAGTTGAGTTATGAATTATTTTATTCATACATGTATTATGGAATGGGTTAGTCCTAACCACATGAATAACTGCTTGGGTCAGTCTTAACCCCAAGTGAACCATCAAGAAAGCCTATAAATATAAGAGACCTCAAGATCATTTGGACATATCTTCTCTGCTCCTTTTCCTTGGTCCACACGGGTTTGACAGAAGGATTTCGCACAAGGGTCCAAAATCATAGGCGAAAGGTTTGCTCTGGGTTAGGCTTTTCTATATCTCGGTCACTAGCATAGAAGTGGGCATTTTAGACCCTAGATGTTGGCACACAAGCCTATGAGAACGACTAGAGACCCATAAACGCTAGAACATAGGCTTATGGGAGTGACTTGGGCTTTAAAGACAGATCTGGAGGTATTGGTCCCCGGTTGCTCACACAGAATGGTCTTGAGAGTGAGCAGATTGTCCTAGACACATGCACAGTAACTTCAAGGGAGAAAACAATGGTTTTAGCTATGTTGCACCCTAGTCACACACACATATTCTTCCTAAGAGTGACTGAGCAGTCACATTTTCCCTCATACAGTATTCGAGAGAGAAACCAAAGATTTTCAGTTGAACATAAACAATTTTGATGAGGCTGACTAGAGTTCAAATCTAGGGTTTGACACCTTGGCTTCACTTGAATTCAGTGATCAAGTAGATCTAGGTTTCTCTATGTTGTTACACAGGTTTGTATATCTGTAGATATTATTTGTTAGTATCTACTGCAAAGATATGTTTGGGCTCATTGACAATGACAACAATGCTCAACAATGTTGGCACATTGATAGCAGTGTACAACAGTTGACATCAGTTTGTGACAACACATTATAGTCATCAGTATGAGGGTTTTGATTCCTAACATGATTAGATTTGTTTCATGGATATCATTATCGCTTTTCTGCATAGATAAGGTTATGGATCATTGTACTCTCTTTTGTTGCATCATTTGACGATGATCTAAGAAGAAGAATATTTGCAAGGATTTTCCCCATAGTGGGTTTTTCCCTAGTCTTGAACCAATCTTGGTGTCTCTACGTGTATGCATGCTTTCTTCTATTGTTCCTTTTATATTTCGTTGCATTGATGATGATGGTGATGTTGTTTCTTTCTATGTAATTGTTTATGTTGATGTATAATGGAATATATTTGAATAATGTAATGATGATATGCGATGAACTTAATATCTTAATGATGATATGTAATTATCAAAGTAAAGAACAATGTCTTCCTAAGAAAATTTAACACTTTCCATTCATCATGAGAAGAAACACATTGAAAGTTGGTTCAATGTTAAAAGATAATTTCAATTCACAATCATATGAAACCACGGGTTGTTTACCTAATAAATATGTGACATAGCACCTACATTTATGGACTATTAAGGAATACCCTTGATTTCAGTATATATTCATAAATATATTCAAAAATCCTTTTGTTGAGCCCCCTTCCCAGTACATCATTCCAATAAAATAAACCCTTATTTTACCAAATACCTATTTTAATTCCCCCAATTCCTATAAAATCATAATACCATGTACCCCATAATATCCACCCCCCCTTCCCCAACCAATACCTAAAATATGTTGACTTTATTTTTTCACAATCCTAAAATCCATTTATAATTGAATGTGATAAGATAATGTTCAACAAGGTGAATCCCCCATGTATGAAGCATCCATATCATTTACATCACCTAAAATTGAATTATCTACACTACCTACATGATATTGTCTTGTTGGGTTTTTAGCTCTTGTCTTTCTAACCTCATTAGGATGAACACTTTAAAATGTATTTATGGGCCACTTCAGATACTTTTATAATGGTCCAACCTTCTCCATCAATTGAGATGGCGCTACATTCCCATCAAGGTTCAAACTTTCAATCCTCTTAATCACATCATCCAATTTAACTTCCTATTCTACATCAGGGGGAGATGGCACTTCAAAAGGAGATTCTAGGGATTTATCCAATATAGGGATCTCCCTTCAAGGTCTTGAATCTCATCATCAAACTCACGATATGTCTTTGTATGGGTGAATCTATCTAGCATCAAGCTATTAGTCAAGAATCATTTCATTCTTGGTTGATTCAAGAAAATACATCTTAGGAAAGAATACATGTTTTATTTAACTCACCATAAAGATGATATTCCATGATGTTATTTGAGAACCCCAAGAATATGCACTTTCAACTCCTTTACACTAAGATTTTTTCTTTACTCCTCAGGAATTAAGGCATAATAGGTGGAGCTAAAAACCTTGAGATGCCTCACTAAATAAATACTACCATACCAAATTTCATAAGGAGTCTTGATCCCAAGAGCGTTAGATGGATTATTTCTCGCATATACTACAAAGAGAAATACATCCTCCCAAACTTCAAATTCTTAAAAAATAACATGAACATGTCATATTCAAGAGTGGCATGTTCATTCTTTCTACTACACCATTTTGTAAGGATTGTATGGAACAATGGTTTGATGCTTGATCCCACATTCACAAAGATAGTTTTCATACTCATTAGAAGTTTATCCACCTTGTTCGCCCCCCTTCCCCCCCATTATTAGTATGAAAAGTTATGATATGAGGTTGTGTTTAATTTTCAATATATAAATGAAAACTTGCAAATGTTTCAAATGCTTGAACTTTACATTTCAAAAAATAAACCCAACACATTATATTGTAGTCATCAAAAAGGGTCATGATATATCTATTACCAAAATAAAATGGAACATGCATGGGACCACAAAAATTAGAGTGTTTTAACTCTATATTTATACATGCTCTCAAAGCATGGAAATTTTCTTGAAGTTTAAAAACATTGGCGAATATCACTAGTCCCTAATATGCAAACTATAAAATGTTTTTTGATGTATTTGTAAACTTATTCGAATTTATAATGATTTTATATATACTCTCTATATAATGTTGGTGATTTTTAGGGTAAAATAATTTTATATTGTAAAATTTGGGTGAATCATCTTTATAAAAAATGGAAATTGGCGAATCTTTTTTTTGGAAAAATCATGGAGAATTAGCCCACCTGCGAATATTAGCCCCTAAAATTTCCATTTGTCAAAGTGGAAACATGGAGAGGCTACTTGTTATGTTTACCAAGAATGTATGCATCACATTGCTTTAAATTCCTTGGAATGGTAGGAAAACTAGAAATAACATTTTTCTTCAAAATATGAAGACTATCATAGTTGATGTTCCCAAAGATATCATGACAAAAGAGATTGGAAGATAATGTATATTCACCATGATGAGAAAGGTATGAAAGGTTCTATGTCCAATAGATGTTCCTTTTATCTTCAACAATATTTCATCCCCCCACCTTGTCACGAGGACCGTGATATTGGAAGACCTACTTATTTTTACTTTTAAGTTGAACATGTATATGGAATGAAATTGATATAGAACATCCACAAGAGACAACAAGTTCATCTACATCTTCAGAAGATAGATAACATCATGCAAAATAAAGTATGGTATCCAAGTAATTTATGCCTAATGGTTCCAATCCCCATGGGTTTGATACTAAATCTATTTGGAAAGTTATCAATACACCAATTTCAAGAAACCAAACATCTCTCCAAGAATTAAATGAATTTTTGAATAAATCTTCATTTATTTCAATATTGTGGTGAGTAACAAAAAAATGAATGGATTCAGGGGCTTGGACTTTGTCTTCCATGCATTCCTACATTTTCTTGATATTACCCCATGGGATCCTAGATATATTTTCTTCATATCCATTCTTTCCACAATAAAGACAGTGAAGATAAAATATCTCACCTTAATTGTGCCTACCCTATCTGTTAGATCCCTATAATACTAGTGTATTCCCCTTATTTATTAGTGTAGGGCCCAATTATTACCCATGTATCCCCCATGTTGTTGTTGCTATGGCCCATAGAAGCCCATTATTGTTATTGTTGTTCCCTTACATTATTATTTTTATGTAGGCTCTGATTATATTATGACCCCATAGACTCCTATATATACCAAGGAGGTCTTATCACTTGAATCATCCAAGAATTGTTAATTTATGTAATGTAAAGGAGGCTTCCACCTCAAATAGGATAATTTTTAAGTGATTTATCTATTTTTTTGTGAGTTAGTTGCATAGCATTTGGTATCAGAGCTTTGGATTCTAAGATTTTGCTTCTTCAAACAAACCATCATGGAATTTTCGCTATAATTTTTTTTTATACAAGGCTTCAGAAGTCAAAATTGTGACCACATGGAGCTGAAATCTTGGTGAAATTGGTGTAAAAATTTCAGATATTTTTTTTCTATAGTTTCTGATATATGATCCATGGAAGTTATGGTTTTTGCAAGATCCAAATTCCATCTCGAATAGGTGACCTAGGGAAAATCATCATAACTTTCATTTTAGCCATTAGATTTGAATTTTGTAAAAAGCGGTTGAAATTGAACGACATGTAGTTTTGTTTTGTAGAAATTTTAGGGCCGAGTGTTGAAACAGTGACACATGGCATCCCATACAACTTCTCTCTACTGAACAAGTCCATAATCAATTCATCGTGGGAGATACGACACAACTCTATATTGAATAATCTAATATTGGTCTTAATTGTGGAATCATAAAGAATATTAATAGGGATACCACATGACCAAATTTTAGACATTGGAGATCCAAAATTACATAGTTACAACTATTTCAAGATTGAGCTCCTTAAAGCAAGGAAAAGGTGTGTATTGTTTTTTAAATTGCATAAATTTTGTTTGAAAAAATAGTTTGAAGTGATTTAAAGGGCATCTTGAAGCATAGATATAAGTATTAGGTTCTAAAACTTCTCCCAAATTAAATAATTCTACACCCATTAAGCCCTTAGAACTCTCTACTATGACACATGAAGAGGAAGAATTGCACCATGATATATCAAAATTACGGGACCAAGTGCAACAAATTTCGCCCTCACAAATAGCAACTAAATATGACATGGATGGTTTAAAAAAAAAAAAAAAAAAAGGTGACATGGATGGTTTAAAATAAAACATGGATGGTTTAAAAGGTGACATGAATTTTTTAAAAGCATACATGGAAGGTTTGAAGGAAGGTTTGACAAAGTTGTTGCAAGAAACGCTTCCCAGTGGTGACAAGGTAATCCATGAAAGTCATGATGAGGAGAAAAGGAATATGAATTATGATTTTAGAGACTCCAATGTGGGGTTTAGTAACCATCACATTCGAAAGATAGATATGAGGAGTTTTTATGGCAAGGATCTGGTAACATGGATACTAGGAGGAATATTTTGATCTAAATGATGTGTAAAACACACAAATAGTATGCATTGCATCTTTATATTTAGAACCCAATCAATTTGTATGGTATTGATGGATATTTTCTTGTTAACCACTTTTCACTTAGTCAAATTTTACAGAGGAAATGATGGCACATTATGAGGATACAAAGAGAAAAACCTTATTTAACCAATTGATAAATCTCAAACAAAAGGGTTCAATAGTGGAGCATATTGAGGAATTTCAAAAATTGAATATTAGTGTAACCGATATTCTAGAGGAGCATAGGATTGATGTATTCATAAGGAATTTGAATGATACTATCCAACATGAGGTTCACCTTTAGGAACCTAATTCATTGGAGAAGGAATTCAGAATGTAAATAAAATTTGAAAGAAAAATTATGGCAACAAGGAATTCTACCACTCACAACTATAAAGATGGAAGTGTTGATGCTCCTAGCCTTCCACAACCTACAAGGTTGACGCCACAAAAATTGGAGGTAAAAGGAGAAAAAGGGATTTGTTACAGTTGTGATAGAAAATACACTAAAGTTCATAAGTGTGCTAAGAATAAATTATTCTACATAGAATATGAAAAGGAGGAAGAAAAGGAACAAGAAACATCAAAAGAGGAAATACACCAGGAACCAATGCTAGAGAAAGAAGAAATGAATCCGACCATATATTTCAGTGCATTGGCAATAATTACCACTCCTCAAACTCTCAATATAAAAGGATATATCAAAAAGAAAAAGGTAAGTTATAGTGCTAATTGATTCAGGTAGCGCTCATAATTTTATTCATTGTAAGATAGACAAAGAATTAAAGTGCTTCCTATATCCAGCACCCGAGTGTCAAGTGATGGTTGCAAATGGAGGAAATATAAATTTCTTTGGAAAGAATCATAATATCAAGCTAATCATGGGGGAATATGTATTGAATAGTCCAATGATTTCTATTCCAATGGGTGGTGTTGATGTTGTACTAGGAGTCCAATGGTTAAAATATTTGGGGACAATAGCTTTTAATTTTCAAGAAATTTTCAAGAAATTTTTTTGTGAAGGAAAGGAAGTTTAATTAATGGGTATTAAAGGGAAACTAGGAATATAATCATATCTAATGGCCTGAAAAAGATTTTGAAGAAATAACAATGATTATTAATTGCACAATTATGCTCATTAGAGGTTCAGATATAAAAATAATCTATTTCTCCATATCTCCAAAAATTATTGGACAATCATTCCAAGGTATTTGAGACTCCCAGAGGCTTTCCACCTATCTGTCATCATGATCATACTATTCATTTTATTCTAGGAAGTGGTCCTCCAAACATCAGAACTTACAAATATCCTTGTGCCCAAAAGAGTGAAATTTAACATATGGTTGCAAAAATGTTTGAGGTTGGTATAATTCAACCTAGTCAAAGCTCTTTCTCTTCTCTAATAGTATTTGTGCACAAGAAGTATGGATCATGGTGTATGTTTCTAAATTATAAGGAGCTCAATAAGCTCACTATTAAAGATAAATTTCCCATTCCTATCATTGATTAATCTAGGTGGATATTGGTGGCCACCCGCCTATTCCACTTTGACCCCCACCATTTTTTCCTTCAGTTTTTCAGTTTCCTTAATTGTAGCATAGTTTACTATGTTTGGCAGCTTTTTGGGTCCTAAATTTCCAGAGCCATTTTGAGGCCCTAAACGATGTTTTTTTGGAAAATCATCATTGGAAAATATGAGTTTTGTACTCAATGTTTTTTTATTATTAGTTGAAGTCCTCATATAGATATTTCTAACAAGGTATCATGTGCATCAACCAAAGATCATACACCAAAGTTACGACCCCGAGAAGTTGATGTACCAATTTACCCCAATGGGGCCCATAGTTTGGCATTTTATCTCCTAGGGTTAGGTTTTTGGATTTTTTGGGTTTTCCATTTTTTCTCAATAATAAATATGCCCTCAAGCCTCATTATAACATAGTTCAAAATCATGTAGCCACCACATCTCTTCTCAGATATCAGCTACCATCGCCTGAGCTAGTCTTATCTCCATTATGTTTGTAAGCATATTTCAATATCTGATATTAATGAAATGAAGTGTTACTTATGCTACATGTATATATTTATGGTTATATATGTAATTTGTTGCATTCCTATTTAAATTCAAATCAGTGGTATCATAGAGGTCTACTCTTTCTTTGTTTTTCTTTGCATGTCCACAACGAGGTTGGGATATAAGCAGTTAGGGCTTAAAATGGTAGAACCTTTACAAGAATAGCCTTGCAAATCCCGACGACCTCCCATGGCGGAAGAAAAGAAAGACAAGGGAGAAGGATTTCCTTTCAAAACCTTTCTCAAAGAAGCCCTTGAGCGATAGAGGAATGCGATGATGGACAACTTTGCGTAGATCCTCCAGCGGCTACCCAGGGGTGACAGATGTACTTCCAGCAACTACTCTAGAAGCACCACACCCTTTAAGGTACAAGTTAAATTTGACATCACCATATTTGAAGGTCAAATAGATGCGGATGTTGTAGATAAATGGTTGAATCTGCTAGAAGGATATTTTTATGTTCATGAATTTTCCAATCGGGAAAATATTACTTTTGCACTTCTCAAAGCCAGCCCCGTGTCAAGGACTGGTGGGAAACCTACTATGAGCATAAGGATGAGAGGGAACCCTCATTGTTTCCAACCGCACCCACTTAGAATCCATTTTTGGATGCCATCAAGGAGTAGTACTACCCTATTAGGAGCTATGAGGATAAATACATAAAGCGTACCATGCTACAGGAGGGAAGGTACCAAGACGTGTGGAGTTTATCAATATTTTCCATACCCTTCGCATGAAGTTGGGTATCAAGGATTTTGAGAGGAATTTGGTACTCAAATACCACAGCTGCCTACATAGGTACATCCAAGATGCGATGGAGTTACTGGACATCTCCTTGCTCAGCACAACATACTGATACACTGTCAAGATCTAGCAAAAGTTTAAACAAAAGAAGAGAGACTTTGGATCTACGAATCTGAACCAGGGGAAAGTTGCCCCCAAACCAGAGAACAAAGGACAAATCCAAGGCGGGGTGACCAAAGACAACCCATCTAAGCTACAAGAAAAGAAAAACACCATGAAATCAAAGAAGGACATGGGAAAATGGTGTGACTTCCATAAGAGCCCCACTCATAACACAAGTGAGTGTTAGGCCAAGCAATCACTGGTGGTTGAGTTGAAGGCTTCAAAATTAGATGCATGTTCTGACTTTGAGTTAGAACCCAACAAGAGGAATGACAAAGGGAAGGAGATTATTGATGCGGAGCCCAGTGCCACTATTGCCACCACCAAGATCCATAAGAATGAGCCCAAAGATTCAGAGGAGGGGGAGTGTCTTTTCCACTCAAAAATGTGGATGAAGAGTTAGCCGTTGCAATTCATTGTCAACAGTGGGAGCCAAAAGAACCTCATTTCATTAGTTCATGAAGAAACTGTGGCTATCGACCACATCACACCCACAATTGTATAGCATTTGGTGGCTTCACCAAGGACGAGATCTTCGGGTCAACGAGCATTGTCGCCTTCCCTATAACATCAAGCCCTTCACATATGAGGTATTGTGTGATGTTTCTCCTCTTGAAATTTGTGATGTATTATTAGGACTTGTGGAAGCGACATGCTATATATGAGTCGAGACCTTGCTCTCTTATTATTTCTTTGCATAATATGTTATACAAGATACTGGAGGTAGCTCCACCTCCCGCCACCTCTTTGATATCTACTAAGAAATGCAATATCATCATCTCCTAGACTAGGAAATTTATTTTCTTTTTGATTCACTCTCAAAGTAAGGGGAAGATAGTAGCCACATCCTTGGCCCCCTTGGAATGTTTTCTCCAGGTAGCAGAAGCAGATGGATACAATCGTAAAAGAATACAGGGACATCTTCTCCTCACCCACAGGGGTACCCTTGCACTTTCAGGTCAAGCATTTGTTCGATCTAACTCCTGGATAACCTCTACCTAACGGGCCAAGATATATTCACTCCATTGTGGAAATTTCCAAGTACGATCAGTGACATGATCGACATCAGGTGCTGCACAAGTTTCCAGTGGGCGACAAATTTTGGTTTCATTTGTAGAAAGAATGCCTTGCCAAAGCCCATAGGAAGCTTAGACCACTCTGATATGGTCCTTACACCATTTCCAAAGCTGTGGGAGATAATTCTTTTGAGATCAAAATTCCCCCCTTCCTTGGCCTACATCCAGTGTTCAATGTTGACTGCCTTCGACCATACTTCCCACAATTGTTGCCCACATCAGACATTGCAGAAAAACTCACACCTACAGAGTTAAATATAGACTACATAGAACAAGAAACAATTGATCAGATCATGGACACATATATCAACAACACCTAATAGCAAAGGATCCAACTATATCTATTTTTCAAAGCAGTCCAACTCCTTCACCAAGGACCAAGTTTAGCAGAAGTTTCCTCATCTCATGGAGGAACTCAATGTAATGGGGACCATTACTTCCTAATGGGGGACGAATGATCCAGGTGGATATTGGTGGCCACCTGCATATTCGACTTGGACCCCCACTAGTGTTTCTTTCATTTTTTTAGTTTCCTTAATTGTAGCACAATTTACTATTTTTGGTAGTTTTTTAGGTCTTGAACTTCTAGAGCCATTGAGGCCCTAAACGACTTTTTTTTGGAAAATCACCAACAAAAATATGAGTTATTAACTTCAACTTGATAGTCACAATTAATAATTGTAGGCTTTGGATATGTCTTTCTAATGAGGTATCGTATGCATCAAATGGATATCGTATGCCAAACTTACAACCCCGGGAAGTTGATGTACCAATTTACCCCAACGAAACCCATAGTTTGGTGTTTCATCTCCTAGGTTAGATTTTTGGATGTTTGGTGTTTTCCATTGTTTCTCAATAATAAATAGGCCCTCAAGCCTCATTGTAACACAGTTCAGAGGCATGTAGCCGCCACATCCCTTCTCATAGATAAGCTACCATCACCCAAGCTAGCCTTATTTCCATTCTATTTGTAAGAATATTTCAGTATCTGATATTAATGAAATGAAGTGTTATTTCTACTGCATATCTATATTTATGGTTATATCTATAATTTGTTGTGTTCCTGTTTAAATTCAGATCATTAATGAATTCTTGGATGAATTACATGGAGAAATTTACTTCACCAAGTTGTATCTTTATTCAGAACATCATCAAATTAGAATAAAGACTGAAGACATTCTCCAAAAAACATTCATAACTCATGAGGCTCATTATGAAGTTTTGTTCATGCCTTTTTGCCTTACTAATGCACCTTCGACATCTTAAGGTTTGATGAATTCCATTTTCAAACCCTTCCTTACAAAATTTGTGTTAGTATTTTTTGATGATACACTAATCTACAACAAGTCATGGAAGAATCATGTTCAACATGTTAACAGGGTGCTCAAATTATTTGAGGAGAATTAATTATATGAAAAACCTCCAAATGGTACCTCTAAAATTATTCTTTCCATCTTCTCTCTCAATGCCTTCTCTTTTAGAAGAATCATGTGAATAATTCTTCCTTCTTGAGTAAGGAAAAAAGTATCTCCATTTGATCTAGGTGGATATCATTGGCCACCCACCTCTTTCATTGAATCAATTGTTCTCTATCTTCCTACTAATTTCTCTATGGTTTTTGGGGTCCCAAACTTCAAGGGTCATTTCTAGGACCTAAACAATGTTTTTTTGGAAATTTGGGGGGGAAGGGGTTGCCATGGCATGACTTGTCCATGGTTGAAAGTTATATTCCTCATATAGTGCTTTACAATGATCTAGTGTACATCCCAAATGGATATTTTGTGCAAGAATTTTTCCTCCATGAAGTTGATGTACTAATTTAACACATTGAGGCCCACAAACATTTTAAAACTTATTCTTCTAGGATTAGGATTATACATCTATAAGGTTTTTTCTTTATGTTAAAAGGCCATTCTATTGGCCTCTTGTAATATATTTTGTGAATGTGTGTATCTACCATCTCTCTCTCTCTCTCTCTCTCTCTCCAAATATAACTACCACCAGTCTAGCCATTTTGTGTTATATAGTGTTATGTGATTTCATTTATTAATAGAAGTTGGGTTTTAACCATATTATTTTTCTATATGTTATATTTATCCATGTGTATGTTTCATTTCCTTTCCTACCTTTCATTTCATTCCTTGTAAAACCTAAATCAACGGTATAAGAGTATTTTCCTTGTTGTTTCTTAGTCCATGTCTGTGACGAGGTTAGGGTGCAAAGAGTTGGGTCATAAGCTAGTTACACTTTGTAATGTTCACTAATGTAACCCAAGTGTCATCCCATGTGGAAGAGAAGAGAGACTACAAATCCAAAGATCATATCAACTTGTTTTTCTAGGAAACACTCACACAACAAAGGAATGAGATGATGGACAATTTTTCCCTAAATCCTTCAACAATTGAGGCACTTTTAACCAACGTTAACTTCAAAGGTAAAACACACTTCAAGGTACAATTTAACTTTGAAATATCCTTATTTCAAGGCTAAATAGGTTCATATGATTTGTAGAAATTGTTAAATTGGTTTTAGGGCTATTGTTATGTCGAAAAAAAATCCGACAATGAAATGATCACCTTTTCCTCTCCTAAAATCATTCACTATGTTAGAGATCTGTGGGAAGGGTAATGAGAGAGACAATGTGAATATTATTTTTTGATATTCAAGGTATGACCCACTTGGGAATATTTTTTTGATTCCCTTAAGGATAAATTTTACCCAATAGGGTATTACGTTGACTAGTACACAAGGTGGACAATCCTTTGACAAGAGAGAGATTAGACGGTGACAGGGTGCACCAATATTTTCCATATCTTGCACTCAGTGGTGGGTATCAAACACTCTAAGTGACACCTATTTTAAAGTATAGAAGTGGCCTACACAGTTACATCCAATCAGAGATGTATTTCTTGGACATGTCCTCACTAGGAGCCGATGATAGATATGCTATCGAAATTGAGTAGAAATTGAAGCACAGGAATAAGAAGGAGTTTGGGTTTGAAAATCCACCGCAATAGAAGCTTGGAAAAGGTATCCAAAAATAAAAAAAATAAGGAATAGAGAAAGGGGATCCAACCTCAATATAACTAGCCCATGTAACATGAGAAGAAGCATAAAGGGAAGTGATGTGAGTTCCACAAAATGCCTTGATACAACATCGATGAATGCCACTTGAAACAATCATTATTTGCAGAGCTTAAAGAAAAGGAAATAAGTTATGGTTTTGATTCTAATTCAAAATAGGATAAAGGAAATAAAAGCATTGATGCACAACCCAATGCTTGTATTGTGACCAAAAACATCCAACCAAAAGAGCCAGAGGAGCCTAAAAGGTGGAAGTTCCTCCTCCATTCACATATGTGTTTGAAGGGGACTCCACTATATTTCATCATTGATAATGGGATAGAAATGAACCTAATATCAACAAATTTCATCAAGAGATTGAAGTTGTTGACAATGCCACACACCCCCAACCATACACTGGTTAGTTGAGTAATGGATAAGATTTATGTGTCAACTAGTAATGTTTCCTATCCTAAATCAACTATCCCTTCAAGGATGAGAAATTGTGTGATGTTTTCCCACTCATTGTTTGTGATGTTATTTTAGGACAACCCTATGTGTGGAAACTTCATGTTATTTATGAGTCTCATCCTTGTAGTGCCATTGTTACTCTAGGAGGTAAAATTTACAAAGTATCATAGGTGTTGGAATAGAATAATAATGGAACATGGAGACTCTCTATTTGATTATAGAGCTCTGAAAAAATCATTTTCAAGAAAAAATACCCAATCCCCTAGATTGATTATCTTATTGATAAGCATAAGGGTGCTAATTTATTTAGTATATTGATTTGAATTCAGGCTACCACGAGGTTCCAATTAAACAAATCGATGTAAGGAAAACAACCTTCAAATATAAACAAGGCTCTTTTGAGTGCTTTTGCATGACCTTTGTGGTGGGATCAAGTATTGCAGCAATGATGTTGCAACTCCTGGGACTCCCTTCTTTACTTTTATCAACACGGTTGTTCATAACAAACTTGGAAGTGACGGTGCTATATGCACAAGTACTAGATCTTACCACAGGCTGTCACTTGATCAGTTAGCACAAGTCCACTAGGAGCTTAAGCCAACTTCTATGAGATCTTAGAAGAAGCTTTTAACTATGATGGATGAAAGCTAACTCAAAGGAGGCTAGTCTACTTGCAGAAAGAAGCTGAAAGCTAAAAAGAAATGCAAACCCTAGCAAACCCTAGTTTTACCGACTAACCCTACTGGTGCAAGAAAAGAGATGAAAGCAGTGGAAATGGATTCCATTGACACTTGGAAAGCTAAAATTCAGGTGACTAAGCTACTTCTGAATTAAAATTTGGAAAAAGCATCTTTTTGTATTTTTGAGTAATTTTGTAGAATTATTATGCATGTGCTTTAACGATTTTTGACTGTGCAGAGGTTAATTGGCAAAAGGAAATGGAGTAGGCACTTGCAGGAGGTTGGGAAGGTAAGAAGATGGCCTAAGGGGTCCCTAACACCCTTCCAAAGAGTTTCACAGTGATCAGATCTCGAAATACTATTCACATGAACTTCTACAGGAAGTCTGCAGGGGTTCTACAGGATGTTCTACAGGAAGAGCCAAAAGAGGATTTTGGAGGGTTGATGGTGGAAAAAACAGTGGGAAAGTGGAAATGGAGGATGGATGAGGATGTGAAGGGATCAAGGACCTGGTGAATGAAGCCAATGAGTGATTAAGGTGGTTGGATTTGTTCAAGGATGGAGGGAGCAATGCTGCACAAGAATGTAGAAATTAGGGCAAAAAAATTCCCTATATGATGAGATAACTTGATGTAATGGAGACCATTTTTTCTTAATAGGGGATGAATGATCTAGGTGGATATTAGTGGCCACCCACCTCTTTATTTATCTTCTTTGTAGTTTTTATATGGTTTTTTGGGTCCCAAACATTTGGGGTCATCTTTGTTATGGGCCACTTTGTTGCATCTGGTCAATAGGCCTTCAAATCAGACCAATTCACATCCTTAAACATACTGCCATCATCCCTACACAAAGCCCCTAAGCATGACTCTACTAAATCCCTGTGTTTATGCTCGTAACTGTTGAGTTTCCAATCTTTTAAGGCCCAATGCACCTTGGCCCTTTAGGGACTAGCGTTGACCACCAAGTTGATCCTCTCTACACTTGCACTAATCACCAACATGTTACTTAGTCTTGGGGATGCATTAATTCTAGAAATTTGGAAAAACTAAAAGGGATCTTGAAGCTTCCTCTTCCAGAAGATTCTTGTGGTTGCTTCTACCATTTACCTAGGATAAGAGTCTCGAATCCTATATGATCCTACCTTGGATTTTTCACTTCATATCCCTTAAGCTCATCCTCCCATCTCAAGTGGATCTCCAGCCTAGATTGGTAAATGGATAAGAACTCATGAACCACCTCCCTCGTCTATATATTTACAACCATTCATGGGCAAGGGGTTGGCTTTTGGAGATTGATTCTACCCTCATGTTGTTGCTTTAAGAGTAATTATTTCATGCATTAGGGTGACATAAAGGCATACTTTATGGTAAGGAAAGGACAAGCCAACTTCGGGAGCTATTCTACAAGATCAACTCCTATTTTTGGTTGCAACCCTCTCCATTTCTATTAATACAAAGAGTAGACTATTCTCCTATATATGATTTTGTTATGAAAGCAACTCACAAAAAGATAGAAAAGATAGATGAATTCCTTATAGATAAGCCTCTTCAAGGGGGAAACCTCATTTACATTACACAAATGAACAATTCTTGAATGATACAAATGACAGGACCTGCTTTCTATATATAGGAGTCTAAGGGGTCATAATATAATTAGAGTCGACATAACAATAATAATGTAAGGGCACAATAATAACAATAGTGGGCTTCTATGGGGCACAATAATAACAATATGGGGACTACATG